>VMDR010008223.1:0-37395 GCA_007922815.1 Macrotus californicus | reverse complement strand
CAAGCTATGTTTATAACAGTCTATTTTACATTGATGGTTGCTTAAATTCGAACACATTCTAAAAGCACTGCCATTTTTACTCATCCCTTCCTCGTTTATGTTTTTATTATTTTTTTACTTCATGTGTGTGTGTCTTTTAATTTGCTTTTGTGATTATACATAATCTTCCAACTTCTGCCTTTTAACCTTTCTGATAGTTGGTTGACCTCTGCTTTTGCTATATGTTTGCCTTTTTCAGTGAGAAATTTTTTCTTTGTGGTATTTTATTATTCACATCTTTGATTTTCTTCTTTTTCTTAAAGAAGTCCCTTTAATAATTCTTTTTAAAAAAAAGGATTGGAGGGGGGGAATGCAAACTGTAATTGAACAACAATAAAGTAATTAAAAAAATAAATAAAATAAATTTTAAAAAAAGGATTTTATTTATTTATTTTTAGAGAGGGGGAAGGAGGGGGAAAGAAAGGGAGAGAAACATCAATGTGTGGTTGCCTCTCATGCGCCCCCTACCAGGGACATGGCCCACATCTCAGGCATGTGCCCTGACTGGGAATTGAACCAGTGACCCTTTGGTTCCCAGGCCCGCACTCAATCCAGTGAGCCACACTAACCAGGGTAATATTTCTTGTAATATTGGTTTGGTGGTGATGAACTCCTTCAGCTTCTTCTTGTCTGAAAAGCTAATTGATTGTTTTATATTTGTTTAGAATAGCAGATACATTTTTCTATATCTGGGTTTGTTTGGAGTCAAATTGACTCCCAAAAGATAGAGACTTATAAACAACAAATATTTACATGTTATGATGCATAACATGTAAATATTTGCCAAACTCATCTTAAGAGCATCAGTAGTGAAACTATATATAGACTGTAAGCATACATTGTAAGTATTTCTGGGAAAGTTCATATAAAAAGATGTAGTATAGCAATATGAAGTGAACACCATGAAAATGATAAGAAACAAACCCAGTAATGCCAATCTGCTAAATCATCATTGTTTTCAGATTTAGGTAGTACGTAAAGGGAAATGGACCATGTCACATCCCAAGGAACGAGCTTAAAATATAGAACAAAGTCATGTGTCTGGGAATGGTAACCAATTCCAATACTGTTTAGCATGGTTTTATTTTGTTGCAAACAATGCCGTTTTTAAGCAAACTAATGAATGCGCACACTGACAAACAAATCCAACAAAAGAGGCACTTAGAGGCAGTGTTCATTGAATACTGGAATTTTGAATTAAAAAATCTATTAGGTCATTTTAGGCATTTACTTCTGCGAAAGAAGGATTGTTCTTTTGAGTTTATTTTTCTGGCTTTGAATTCTATTCCTTAAGAACCAAGACTTTCCAAATCTTCTGTGGAAAATTCTACCTACTATGTTCACTGTTTAAAATTTCTTGATAATTAACTTCCCTTTTCTTTTGGTTATCGAAATTACCAACCATTTATGCTTGGCTATGCTGATAGTTTTCGACAAGTCTTTGTGTATTTTTAAAAATATAATATATTATAACACTATCATATAAATCCTCCTATAAAACCCCTCTCTACTATTCATACCATCAGTGTGTGCTACCTCATTCTTCCTTGTAATTATCATGTTTTCATTGCTTATTTATTAAACTGACTTTTTTCCCCAGTAACATTGGAGCAGATATTCTATGAGTAATGCTAGTAATTCAGTAAATATGTAGACATAGGACGATAATTAAGTTTATGCTCCTTTAATAGTTTCATGCATTCCCCTTACATTAATGTAGTGTCTGCTGTTCAGCCAGGCACCTTGACTCCTCTTGACCAATGTTCTTAGAACATTGTTTATAGTAGCCGGTCAGTCTGTCGTTTGATCTTAAAGGTCAACTCTTTGAAGCTGGAAATGAGGGGTCATTTGCAACCACATGAACTTAACTACATAATTTGAGATAGATTTAATGGCTTAACATGATTGTTAATACTTAGCTTAATTAGAAGTGCCTTGTATTTACTTATACATGTGTGAAATGACTTATGAACAACAGTATTACAGAATTGTTGCAGAAACAAAAGATTGGAAGTCACTCACCTACTCATAGGGGGTTAAAAAGAATGAGGAAGCCCTGGCCATAGTGACTGAGTTGATTGGGTATCTTCTCCAAAGGGAAAGGTCACCGGGTCATTTCCTGGTCAGAGCCCATGCCTAGGTTGCAGGTTCAGTCCCCTGTAGGGGTGCGTAGGAAAGGCGATGGATCGATGTTTCTCTCACATCCATGTTTCCCTCTCTCTCTGGAAAAAAAAAAGAGATTGAGGTAAAAACAAAATTGATGGAGGAAAGAATGAATAAGCTTTCTGTAGATAACAGAAAAAGCTCCATGAATGTTTTCATGCTATATATTTTTTGATTTTTACACATTGAATTTATTATATTCAAAGCTGAAATTGAAAAAGAAATGGAAATGCCTAATATTGCTAATATTGAAATTTACTTGCCTTTCAAGAAAATCTGAAATACTGGGCAATTCAGCACAGTTAAGACCAAGGATCTATATCTTGACAGAATTTTGAGACTGTGTATTTAATTGTAACTAACTGAAGAGATCTATTGAAAAGCAGGTTAAACATAATGTGAAAATCAAAGTTTACAGTAACTATTAAATGATGAGTATGCAAACCATTCTTCAAACCTAACATTTATTATATATTACAATACTGATGAGCAGACAATGATTGGTTCAAGTTTCATTTAATTATGTAGCTCTTACTAGACTATCAAATGAAAATAATTCAAGCATTGTTCTTACTCTTGAGAAATTATTCAGGGAGAGAGATATATAAAAATCAAAGAAAGTAATCAGGTGCTATTATAAAATTTCGCATAAGGTGCATAAGAAGTTAGAGAAATCAGGAAAGGCTTTATAGCAGAGGTGGTGTGTGAGCAGAACTGTGGAAGAAGTCCAGATGAACAAGGAAACGAGAGCATTTTAGACACATACATGGTACACTTTCACCCAACCCCAGACTTCTGGGCCTAGATTCAGTCTCTCATTCCCTAACCATAGAAGGCCATGAGGAAGAGCGAGCCTGGCCTCCCTTCCAGACCACTGGGGAAAGCAGAAGCCTGAGTACCCAACATCCTCCATGGAATAAAATTTTGGAACTCATAACTTTAGCAACCAGCAACCAGTTAAATTCAGCATTTCACACTTTTTTTTTTTTTTACAATGCCTTAATCACTTCTGCTCTCTCTTGATGCTTTGCATTTTCTCTCTTGGCTCAACCCTCACTAGACCTTCCCACCCAAATTTGTCCACAATACCCTTTGCAACTCAGTATTAGCATGCCCCTCTTCACCTTCCCTAGATGTTTCCTGTCCCTTTTGCCCTCAGGTGGGGCCATTTCCTTACCATCCTGTTGAGAGGAGGTTGCTCATTTTCTCTGTTCTCCTCTCAGAGTTGGAGAGGGGCTGATATCCTGCACCCTGTCCAGTGCTGTTTCCAAATCAAACTCTTCCTATAAAATCCCTCTCGGCCACTCCTACATCGGTCTCTTCTACCCCTCTCTTCCTTGTAACTGTTACTGAAAGACAGCCTGGTCACTCTGCCCCCATTATTACTGAAGATTTTAGCACTTGGCTTCTGATTCTCCCTTCCATTCCAAGTTCTGCTTTCCCACATTATTTCAAGGTGCATGGATGTCCCATTCTCCTTCTGGCATCTCAGTCCCTTTAATTTCTCATCTCCATTAACTTGCTACATTCCTCATATGCCACTCATACTGATGCTCATATCTCAAACTTTTGAATCCCACTACATCACACTACGTCCTGTGGATAATTTTTGGTCTAAGATCTATCTTACATCTGCACGATTCTCCCATTTTAGTTGCTATGTGCCCAGCTCAAGCCACTGTCTTCACTTCACTAGCTATATGTGTTTCTACTTTTGTGTTCCCTGATCCCCACTCTGAATCTGTTCTCCACAGAGCAGAGCAATTACATCATCTGCTTATCAAAACTCAACCCTTTTCTGTTATGCTTTCAATAAAACCTGAAGTCCTTACCATGCTCTGAAGTTTTGAAGTGATCTGGCCCCTCCTACCTTTGCAGCCCTCACTTTGTTGGTGCTGTCTCCACCTCTGCTCACCTCCAACTCTTGCTTCAGGGTCTTTGCACTTGCTGATCCCTTTGCCCAGAAGGTCTTCTTTCTTCTCCTCCCCTAGCCAGCTCCTCATCACCCTGTCAGCCTCAGATTTAATGCTGCTGCCTCAGAGAGACTCTCATGACCCCATGGTCCCCAATGCTTCAGAGCACTAATTACAATTTACAGTGACTTATTTGTGTGATTATCTGTGTGGTTTGGGATTGAGGTCTGACTCTTCCACTAGATTATGTGTTTCTTGAGGGCAGGAAACATCTTGTTTTGTACCACTGTGCAACTGCATAGAGTTTAGTTCCTGGCTCATGGTAATAGGTGGTTGGTGAGTGTTGTAGTCTGAATAATGTCCTCCCCCCACCCCAAAGATGTCCATGTCCTAATCCCCGGAAATTGTAACTGTAAAGGGGATTTTGCAGGTGTAATTAAGTTATGGCTCTCGGATCGGGAGATTATCCTCCATTATCTGGGTGGACCCAATATAATCACAAGGGTCATTACAAGAGGCAGGCAGAATGATCACAAGGAAGACAATGTGTGGCAGTGGGAGAAGAGGAGAGAGAGGGGAGAGAGAAATTGAAAGATTTGAAGATACTATACTGTTTGCTTTGAAGATAGAAGAAGGGGCCATGAACCAAAGAATGCAGGTCGTACCTAGAAGGTGGAAAAGACAAGGAAAAAGAGATGCTCACTCCAGAGCCTCCAGAAGGAATGCAGCCCTGCTGACACCTTGACATAGAACTTCTGACCTCCAAAACTGTAAAGTGATACATTTCTGTTCCTTTAAGCCATGGAATTTGCAGTAATTTGTTACAGCAACAATAAGAAGCTAATATAAGATTTTGGTACCTGGAAATGGAATGCTGCTGTAACAAATACCTCAAAAAGTGGGAGTGGCTTTGAATTGGGTACTGGGCAGAGGATGGAAAAATTTTAAGGAGCTTGATAGAGGTAAAGCCTAGATTACCTTAAACAGTGTTAGTAAAAATATGGAAATTAAAGATGCTGCTGGTGAGGATTCAGAGGAAGTGAGGAACACAGTAGAAAAAGTGTATAGACTCTTATTACAGAGTATCTGAAGAGTCATAAACTGTTAGTAGCAATATGGATGCTAACAGCACTGCTGATTGATAAGGGCACAAAAAGAATTGAGGAACATGCTTATGGAAACCAGAGGAAAGGGGATCCTTGTTATACAGCAGAAGAAAGCTTAGTGGAATCGTGCATTACAGTTATGTGGAAGGCAGAACTTTTAAGTGGTGGAAATGGATAGTCAGTTGAGATGTCCAAGCAAAACACTGAAGGTGCATCCCGGTTTCTTTTTGCTAATTATATTAAAATGCAAGAGAAAATAGATAAATTGAAGACAGAACTGTAAAGAAAAAAAATGAACCAGGATTAGATGATTTGGGAAATTATCAGACTCTCTAGACTATAAAAGATACTGAAATTAGGGAACTAATCATTAGAAAAGCATGACCTGGTGAGAAAGCTAATGGCAAGCTGTGTATGGTTTGAGGTAGAAGTCTGTTCTGGGATGCAAGGAAGAGATAATGGTGCTTGGACTAGTGGGTTGGTAGGGGTGTGGAATCTATAAACAGAAACATGTGACATCACTCTTATAGAGCTCTCTGACCATCTAAACCTTCTCTGGAATGAGCTGTCTTCCTGTCCTTGGGAACAGCTCATCTTTTTCTGCATGTATTCACTCTGGATTTCCCCCTGGACTGGAGATCCAATGAGGAGTGGTCTATAGCTTTATGCTCTTTCCAACACCACTCCATCAATGAGTCTTCTTACTGTTCTTTAAGAAACTCATTAGATCCGTTTGGTCCACGGAAAAATCAGCATTACAATCACTTTACCTTTGGGATAGACCATCATATCCTCCAGCCACTGGTTTGTGGACAAGCACTAATGCAGCAAAATGACCTGAAGCCTATACAAGACAGAAATACCTTGATCAAGAGATTGTATAACCAGAGGAACCAGAGCAGCTGGTGCAGCAAAAAAGTAGACTTGTAAATCCGAGACTTGTTAAGTGGTACATCTAATAGCAAAGGAGGAAAATATTTACTCCTTTTTATTTTCCTCAGGATGATTACCTTAGATTACTGCAGTGCATTTACTGAGCAAATACTCAAGGAGTACTCACTGTGTAAACTGCAGTAACTGCTTAAGATGTAGAGGCTTCAAGAATGAAGAGGGGGTAAAGTCTCTGTTTTCATGTCACTTGCAGGGAAAGGCCATGACACATGGTGGTCGTTAGCACAAACTGAGGCCAGACTGCAGGGTGTGAATCCCAGCTTTGCTCTCGAGTAATCCGGCATGTTATTTAACATGCCTCAGTTTCCTTTATTTATCAATTGTTGGTAATAATAATAATACTTACCTCATAGGAATGCTGTGAGGATTAAATAAAATAACAAATGTAAAGAATAGTGCCTGGTCCAAATAAATACTACATCAATATTAATTAGTACTGTCACAATTTACTTATATATTCAATGATTCATGTGCTGCGCAATGACATTTTGGTCACGATGGACTGCAGGATGTGTCAGCCAAGCACTGAGAAGGGTAGAGGGAAATCAGGAGTGTAGTGGGCTGTACCATCTAGGTTTGTGTAAGTGCACTTGGTGAGGTTCACAGGACAGTGAAATCACCTATCTGTGCATTTCTCAGCATGTATCCTCATTGTTAAGTGATGCATGACTGTAGTAACAAAATATTTCAATTAGAAATGCAACAAGAAGGAAATAAAATATTAAAAAATAAAATGATATAAAATAAAATATGTGATAGTGGCAGAGTTGAGGGAAAGCCGATATTAATTCATATTGGCCGGTCAGGGAAAGCTTCACAGGGAAGGTAAACTTAAGACCTGAGTATCACCAAAAAAACCCAAACCCAAACAAAAAAAATCTCACAGGTAGTGTCCCATTTATAGGAAGCTGCAAATGAGACTTCCAGGGCTTTAGTGAGTAAAGGGAAAAATCACAGGAGTTGGGACACATGATTTCATTCCAAGGGCAGGGTAATGTCCCCAAGGAGCTTTGAGCGGGGTGGGACTACATTTTTAGAAGTCACTGCTGAGGCATGCAGTACACAAAGTTTATATTTTTTTCTTACACAATATTTTGTTCTTCTTAGTTAATTATTACATTATTTTCTTCCATTTGCTTACTTTGCTATGTATTTATGTGAATGCTTCCCAAATATCTGGTAGGTAGCCTGGCAACATAATTTTGCATGGGTCAAATGTGTCCACTTATCTATTGGTTCCTTTTTTTGTTTTTCTGTATTCTTTTTTTTCTCCCATCTTCCTTGTTTTTACTCCAATCTGTTCTGGGTTCTCTCCAGAACAGCTGCACAATTGTCTTTCCAACACTTCTTCTGGCCACCCATCATCCTCTCTCTTTGTTAGGTCTCCAGATTTCTGAGTCTTGTGGCTGCCTCTTCCTTAGTTTCCTTCCTCATCTGTGTGAAGCATATCCTGCAGTAGTTGCTAAAAGAGTGCATAAGAGGTAAATATTTTGATTCCTTGCATGCCCAAAATACTGTTGTTCTATCACACTAGGTTGATATTTGATTGTGAATAGCCTTCTAGGTTGAAAAGATTTTTCACCAGAATTTTAAAGGAATTGCTTTATTGTTTTCTAGTTTCCTCTGCGTCACTAATGAGAAGTCCAAGAGCACTCTCATTTCCGATCCTTTTTACATGTAACCTGTTTTCTGTTCTTTCTTGACACACTCAGGATTTCACTTTATTGCTAGTATTTGGAAATTTGATGGCAACATAAATCCTTAGTCATTCACCCGAGGAAATTTTCTGGTCATATGTCTTTGGTAATTTCTTCCCCTTTTGTTTCCCTGTGGGTTTTGTTTTTTTTCCACCTTAAACTCCCGTTAGCTTAATGTTAGACTTCCTTAACTGATCCTATAATTAAACAAATTTTTCTCTCATTGTGTTCAATTTTCTGGGTGTGTGGTTGGCAGTTAGACAGACGTGAGTAGAGCAAGGATGATGGGCCAGGTACAGAGAAGGTCACCAAGTCAGAAAGTCCTGGGTGTCTAAAAACAGGCAAAACTTGGAAAACAAGGGCCTTGCCCCTAAAGTAAACTTTCCTCCCTTAGCACATCACTGGTCATGTAGTTTGGACTCCCTGACTTTTCATATCACTGGTCATACAGACTCCCTGACCTTTCCTCCCTAGAGATAAGCCTGTTTTATTTCAGCTCCAGGCCCAGAAAAGCAGCACAAAAGCAGCACAACCAGACAAGCAAGGCCACTAATGCGGTGACCAGCTGCCGTAGTGATCCCCTGCTCTGGTGCTGACCAATCAGTGGATACTCTGACTCTGAAAAGACCCACCTGGAAAGCTGATGAATATTCTATTGAGATCCTCCCCTGGGACCTCACCTAAGATCTCCACCTTAAAAGCTTTTAGGACTGAGGCCCAGTGCATTCTCCCTCCTGGGAGCACACTTACTTTTCCCCTCCCTCTCTCCTTCCCCTCAGGAAAATTACCTTTACCTTCCCTTCTCCTAAGCTCCAAGGGCTCTCCTTTTGCCTCTGTAGCTTGTCTCCTGAGCCCATTTCTTCTGCTACTCACTTCTACCTCCGTGACTTTCTGAATAAAGAAGTCTCTTATAGTTTGAGTCTTGGCTCTGAATTCTTTCCCAGCCATAACTCAAGTACTGAGGTTACTGAACCGAGGTCTGGTCTGACCCCACCATTCTATCAATAATACCTGGTGCCATTCCCATCACCAAGAGGAGGGATGTTGGCAACAAAGCTGGATCTTGGTTCTGGAGGTAAAAGTGGACCTCCATTCTTGAGTTCGGCAAAGGAAGAATTCAGGGTCAGGAACCCAAATTATAAGAGAAAGTTTGTTTAGAAAGTTAAGAAAGCAGAAGAAGTGATCCTGCAGGAAACAAGTTACAGAAGCAGAAGAAGGGCTTTTAGAGCTTAGGGGAGAGAAAGGCAAAGGTAAAAGTGCCAGGAAGCAAGAAGAGGGAGGAGGGAAAGGTGAGGGCATGCTCCAGAGAGATCCTTGTCTTGAGGATTTTTTAAAGCTGAGAGTTTAGGGGAGGTCTTAGGGGAGTATCTCAGTAGAATAGTCATTAGCTTTATGCTGATGCTCCCCAAATGAGATATATTCCTCTGACTTTATCCTTCCTTGGGTGCGGTTGGCACAAATGGCAGTAATTGGATTTTTGTTATCTATCTCCCTGAGTAGGGTGATTTAAGCTATTTATCCTCTGGTTGGGGAAAAGCTAAAGGAACCATTCGCCCTTAAGTGTTCTTGGTTAGGGAAGATAGGATTTTGCAATTTACTAGTTGACTGTAAACTGTTTGGCCATGTAACTATTCATCTTGGTTTCCTTATTCTACTTGTCCTGGCTTAGTAGCCTGTCTCTGGGGGAAGATTTTTACTTATGTTGTATTACAACCTTTTCTTTAATTTAAAATGTTAGTCTTCATATTTGTAAGAGCTTTTAAAATTCTTTTTAAAATTGTCATGTTCTCGTTTTATGGATGAAATATCTTCCCTCTATTTCTGAACAAATTAATTATAATTAAAAGCTATATTTCTGATGAAAGTAATTACAATTAAAACTTCTTTTTTTTGTTCTTTGCATTGTCCCTCACACATCTTTTTTGTTTCTGCTTAATTTTGGCGGGTGCATTTCATTTAAAGGGCTTTCCTCAAATATCTGGTGATGTATTGAGATTATACATATATTTATTTTATTTTATTTTTCAGTTTCAGTGTACATTCAATATTATTTTGTATTAGTTTCAAGTGTACAGCATAGTGGTTAGACAATCATATGCTTTACAAAGTGATCCCCCTGATGTTTCAAGTACCCATCTGGTACCATATATAATTATTACAATATTGCTATATTTCCTATGCTGTACTTTACATCAATCCATTTATATTTAAGAGTGAGCCAATAAGAAGCCTACAGGAAGCTCTGTGCATAAGGTTTGCTCCTTCTCTGGTTGTTTTACTGTTATATGACTGAAACCAGAAAAGTTGGCATCTGTGCTGCCTGTCACTACCAGAACCAATAAGTAGAGACAAGGATTGAGTCTTTTTGGGCGCTTCAGATGCCAGAGATCTGAGGAGATGGTGGGTTATGTACTCTCAAAAACTATCTTAACACGTCATCTCAAGTCAACCTTTTTATAAGGAGAAGAAAGGATAGGTAAAGGGTTTGGAAAAAAGATTAATCAGATAAGAGTTGCATCTGGCAGGCAGTTTTCCTAGAACTTCTTTATCTGCTGATCAACAGTTCTTGATCTGTGTTCTTTCCTTGGAACTGGATGGCTCAAATACCATTTCCATCACTTGCAGACTCCCTAGGGCACAAAGGCTGAATTGTTCATTGACCTTGACCTCCTGGAGTCATGGTAGGTCATGCATTTCAGTTCCTGGAATAACAGTTTTCCATATGCTTTAATCACTTAGGCCATCAGCTATGACTGGTACTAAAATCTTTAATTCTTTAGTTCCCCATCATGACCACATGGAAGACTGTGCTATGTAATTTTTCCTGGAAGAATGGTCCAACGTGTATAGGACTTCCTGCCAGTGTTCTGTGGGCCCACCAGGGGTAGGAGACTAGTTATTTCATCACTTTGTGGATTTTCACTTAATCTCCCTGAAATCAGTGTTTAGATTTCCTCAAGCTTGGATCTTTTATGGCTCATTTCTCCAGTGAATAAACCTCCTACGTCCTGCTTCAGTCAGGAAAGGGCAGTTACCTGGCTGTGCTGGGTGGGCATGGAGACCCACCTACAAGTACCCGGTGGTGCAGCCCACCACGCCAAGGCTGTATGATGTAGCCTTTTGCTCTGTAGGGGAGGGGAAGTGATTTGTCCTTTACATTCTGGGTTCTTGGCAGATACATCGTGTAACAAAAGACGGATAGATTAACAAAAGAAAAACAAAAGTTTAATAAGCTGTATATCCCTGTGTACATGAGAGAGTCCTGAAAAACTGAGTAACTCGCCAAAATGGCTGAAACCACCATCTTATTATAAATGACACCTTTGGCTGAAGACAAATGTTGTTGGAAGTGGGAGGAGTCAGTTATAGGAGGGTCCTAGGAAAAGCATAGTCAACAAGGATTTATCTCTGCACTAAAGAGTTTCTAGAGTTAAGGTCTACCCCGCCCCCCCCCCACTACTCCGCCCCCCACTTCCTGTCCTGGTAGGGGAGGGAGGCATCCTCACAAATGGAGATTTCCTTTACAAATGTAATTGTAAAAAGGGTAACTTCTACTTGGCTTTCAGAGCTTCTCCCATGTCTGCTGTTTCTTAAAATTAACCAGCCTAAAAAATCTTTATGCTAAAGAGACTTGTCTGAGGGGAGAGGGGTAACAAGCTCCATTTTCCTACAGCTCTTCCTATGGGCTTTTTTGCAGCTTTTTCCTACAAGCCCATAGAGCACGTCACTGTACTGAATATTGTAGGCAGTTGTAACAGCAGTATTTGTGGAATGTGTTTCATGTTCTGATGGTTACATCATCACTGGTCTACAAAAATTTTTCAGCTCTGTTATAATCTCCTGGGATGATCGTGTGCAACCATTATATATGTAGTCCTTAACTGACTTAAGTGCAGTTATGTGGTGAGTACCGTACTTGAATACCCTTGGCCTTAATGGCAGCCCCATCTTCTGCTTCTCCACTGTTGATTAAGGCCTCTGTAGCATAAGCCACGATAGCTTGTTCTTCTTGTTGTAATGCGGGCCCCTGACTTAAGCTTTGATTGCTGAGGCATCCTTTCACAGAGGCAACCTCTTCTAGGAAGGCTATTTCCAATATGCACATTGCCAGTCTCAGGACTAGATAAAAATCCAGGCCTCCTTTCTCCCACTGAGTCTCTTTTCTTTTAAGAGATCTTGGTTGATTCTGATAACTGGTCATTTGGATTACCTGTCTTTTTCTTTTTCTTTCTTCCCAAACTCTAAATTCCTGCTCTCTGTTTTAAATTCTTCAATTAAGAGTGAACCCATGAAACCCTAGGCCCCCATTTTTGACCCCAATACAAGTGGAATCCCAAGTGCCTGCTCTCTCTCTCCACACAGGACCCTCCAGTGACCTCCCTATGGGCCCCTTCGTGTGATAAACTCTTATCCTGCTGGGGCCTATAAATGATAAACTTGTAAGTGATAAATTTTTTTTTTCTTCAAAGTTTCCATAGCCTCTAAGTGATAAACTCTTTTTTTCTACAAAGTTTCTTGAAGGTTATTGCTGAAGGATGTCCTGCAAACCTTATTATAACCATAAAGGTTGGTCCAGTTGTAGAGTTGGTTTAGGAAGAAGAGGTGTCGGTGGGAAGCTCACTGGGCCCCAGGCATTTCTAGCTGATATCACTGCTTTTGATAGACTGAGACCAGCACAACACATCCTCTCAGTTTCCTCCTGTGCAGAAAACAGTGAACCAAGTGGGCCTGAGACTGCTAGACTTGAAAAGATCTACTTGCAAGGCTGGCCCTTGGTTGGTGTCTGGGAATTGTGATTTCTAGAGGGTTTCCACAAGTCCCTGATAAGAGTGGCTCACTGTGCCTAAACTGTTTACATCACAGGTAGAAAACACAAGGCCCTCGGGCTGAATCTGGCCCTCCACCTTGTTTTATCTGTCCTGGCACCTTGTTTCTACCTGGCGGCAGCAGCGAGCTCCTTGCCCCTAGTTAAGGAGTAGTTACATTTATACAGTCCTAAAACTACATTTGGCCCTTTGAAGGCAACCACGAGGCTGATGTGGCCCCCAGTGAAAGTGAGTTTGATACCCCTGATTTACATAAACAATGTAGTTTCCGTGGAACACCTGCTTTTGTCCTTGAGAGCCTGAAATTTTGGTATCTGTTAGGTAGAGGGTGCCACTGGACCAACCACCAAATAGAAACCTTAGCACTGAGCCTCTAATGAACTTCCCTGGTAGACAACATTTCATGTGTTATATAACATGATGGTGAGGAATGAAGTGCTTCCTGTGTGACTGCAGAGAGGACCCTTGGAAGCTTGTATCTGGTTTCCTCTGGACTTTGTCCTACTGCCTTTTCCCTGTGCTGATTCCCTCTGCTGTGTCCTTTGTGTTCCTAATAAATCGCAGCGGTGAGCACTGAGGCCAATTTTCTCATCTGTCAGATGGGGTTTATGATAATAACATCTGCCTTAAAGGTGCTGTTCTGAGTATAAAATGTGTGTAGAATTGAGGGCCTGCTGGAGGATGCATGTGCTAGAGGGTGGTTGTTATTCTGGAACATGCTCATATAAAGACCATCCTGTATTTGTGTGTGCATGCTCATGTCTTTGTCAGAGTAAGGCTGTCATCTGCTCAAATAAATAAACTTTTAAGTCTTGGATGTCTCATTTGATGAAAACAGGTTCACATCCCAGCTTATAAGAACCCCTGGTTCTTTCACTAAAGTATGTTTGTGTATTAATTTCATCACTTAACAAACATGAAATAATTAGGGAGGTTTTTTTTTTTTTTGTATGGTCACACTTCACAGGTTGAGTCCTCATCCCCAAATGTGATGATATGAGGAGGTGGGGCCTCTGGGAAGTTCTCAGTCCCTCAACAGCAGGATTGTGCCTTATAAAAGGGGCTCCAGAGAGCTCCCTTGCCCCTTTCACCACTTGAGGACACAACAAGAAGTCTGCAACCCTAAGGGGGCCCCCACTTAGCCATGCTGGCGCTGGGACCCAGCCTCCGGAACTGCGAGAACTGAATGTTTGCTGTCCATAAAGTGCCCAGCCTGTTTTGGTATAGCAATTTCCCCTCCATTTTCTTCATGCTTTCCTTGGATGTGCACCTGGCTGTCTGTAGAGTAGGTACCCATGGCATTTTCCACAGGCTCAAAGTTACAGAAGGGAGGAAGGGACATGGAGTGCGTGACTGTGTCCTCAGCACTGGAAATCCCAAACAATAAAGTTACTGCCCAGACGGGAGGGGACTGGTGCATCAATCAGCAGGGCGACCACCAGGTGCCATAACGTCTAGGACTCGGTGGGTTAAACTCGTGTCTCCGACCTGCAGAGCTCCCACAAGTGTTAGGAAGTCAGTTCGCTCCCAGGTTTTCCACCTTTACCTTAGTGTTTCCCGAGTCTTGCCTGCAGGAGGAAGCATCTCGCCAGTACTCTTTTCCTACCTTTGTTTTCATAATGCCTGTCTCTCCTAATCTACAAAAGAAAAACACTTCCTTTTTCAGTCACTCTGAATTGTCCAGCAAGTTGCAGAACCACCAGGGCTAAAGAAAGGGAGGTCAGATTATTGCATCAGTTAAACCTCTTCTAATCAAGTCCCCAGAGACCCATTTATCAGACCTCATGCCTTTGTCTCATTGGTACTTGATGCTCCCACTCCAGTGGAAGACGGCACCTGAAACCGGAAGTTTTGATGTGTGTGGTGGCTCCCACCATTCAGTCTACGTTAATGATGGAGGCAGCAGGAGCAACACAAATTTTGCTGGCCTTCTTTCGTCCCCTCGGCTGTGGTCTGTAAATCATCAGACCTGGTGAGGAGCCCTTATTCATCCAGGTGACAGGTGGTATGGCTCCATGCTTCATTGTTTCATATGAATATTCAAGTATTTGAGGTGTATGAAAGGCACACCAGGAATGACAGATACCTGAGGTGTGCCCTTGGCATTTTCACCATGGGAAAGCTTGATGGACCTCAAAGAGGAGGAGGCGGTGAGTGCCCTGTTTACTTCCGACAGAGCAAAAAGGACATATCTGAGAGAAGTTGGTATTTTGTATTTTCTTGAACAAACATTACACTCATAGGAAAAGCACTATAACTTTTCCTGAAAGACTACAGCTTTTGAAAATATGTAATTTACCTTTTGCCCATTGTCCATCTTCAACTTGATTTTCCCTATTTACCATGTACTTGTTAAAAACCTGCGTTCTTGAAAGCAGAGCAGCTACTTCTGTTCTGGTGTAAAACAAATTGTTCTCCAAAGCAATCCTGGATATAATACCTTGGATTTTAAGGAAACAAGCCTCATTTACTTAGGATGAGTTTCTCTGTCTCAGCAGATGATATGTCATTCTATTTCTGTCAGAAGCAAAACCGTAATCTGAATTGTTTCCAAACATGAAATGAAATTTCTAATCTTTCTATCTAGACTCTCCGGTTGTCTGTCTCCCTGTCCACCTGTCACCCCTTTTCAGGGCACCTTGAGATGACCTAGGCACTTGCGTGGGTAAGCGTTTCCTCTCTGCATGAAGGAGACGGGGAGTTCAAATGAAGACAAGGGGGAGGAATGGAGAGGCAAAGCAAGAGAAAATTCGCACAGACAGGCAGCTCCACAACACGCAGAACCCACAGACCGGGCGCAGGCGTTCGCACTTTGGGCCCAGTGGTTTCAAGATGGGGAGTGTGCACCTGGGGTGTGTAACGGCGACACCGGGGGGTCAGAAGCATCAAGTATATATATTACGTTTTTGACAACATGTAGGAAAGAATTAAATTAAACTTATATTTAACTCACATGGGTTGACACGGGTGCTCCCCGCTCAGCCTGTCCCATTATCACGCTGTCACAGACTCGGAGCAGTGTCTCGGTGAGGGGGAAGGGCAGCTGGCCTCATGGCTCTGAGGGGTCACGATGCAGTCTGTCTGTGCACCCGCTTAGTAAATCGTGATTGTGATTACGTGAGCGCGGTTAAGGAGATTTACAGCTTATGCCATCCAGTGTTCATTAGTAATCCTTGCAAAGAAACAACTGGCTTTAAAAGATTTCTGCAAACAGAATTAACAGCATAGAACCAGAATAAAGAAAATGTTCATAATGGAAGAAACAGAAAACAAGAAAAAAAAGAGTTAATATTTTTCTTTCTTTTTTTTTTTCCCCTGACCTCACCCAAACAGTTTTTCATTACTTGTGAGAGAAAGAGGGAGGGAGAGAGAGAAGCATCGATGCAAGATTTGTTGCCTCCCGTTCATGCCTGGACAGGGGATGGTATGCGCGCAGACTGGGGATCACACCTACTGCCTTGCTTATAGTTATGGGACAGCGCTCCGGCCGACTGAGCTACACTGTCCAGGGCTGTTTTTCCATTTCTTATTACAAGTGCTCCATTATCCATATTCTGAGATAAAAATATCAATGATTCAGCTAGAACTGGCAAACAGTGGGCCACAGGGTTTTGGTATCATCACGAGACTGTTTAAAAGGCATTTATATCCCCCTGGCTGGTGTGGCTCAGTGCATTGAGTGCTGGCCTGCAAACCGAAAGGCCGCTGATCAATGTATTTCTCTCTCCCTTCCCCCTCTCTAAATATAAATAAAGTCTTGAAAAGAAAAGGTCTTTTTTATCTATTATCACTTATGATTACTTGGCCTTTGTGTACATTGGACCTTTAGCCAACGATGGTACAAGAAAACAATCGTAATTAGAAAAATATTTTAAAATGCTAATTATTTCATGTTTATCTCATCTGTTTTAGTCCTATTTTTTTGTGTGTGACTCATGGATGAGGTTCTTTTCATAAATAACTAAATAAACATGTTAGGCTTGCATGTTGTTTTGGTTAACTTTGCTGTATGACCAGTCTGCTAGCTGGTCTGGGCTCTGCCGGGTAGTTTTAGTCTGGGGTCTATCACATGGTTTCAATCATCTGAAGGCTTAACTGGACTGAGTGTTCAAGATAGACAATTCACTTGGTTGGCAGTTGATGCTGGGTGTTGGCTGGGCCCTTATCTGGGACTGCTGATTGGTGAGCCTGCACATGGTCTCTCCATGGGCCTTGGGCTTCCTACAGCAGATGGCTGGGTTCCAAATGGGGAAGACCCAAGAGCCCTCAAGAGGAAGGAAGCAGAAGTTGCCAGGTCAGTTAAAAATGTGTGTCTAGAATTGGTTCAGCATCACCCTTACGCTTCTGCCCTATTTTACTGGACAAAAAAGTCACAGGGCCCACCCAGATTCAAAAGGGTGAATCGGATATATCAGATAGGGGAAGAAGGCAGTGTGGCGGGGTCTCACCTGGGAGACCATTTCCAGGGGAGAGGAGTGGCTGTGTAACTGGGAAATATCACGGTGGGAATTGTAACCCACCCCACCATTCTTTTGACACTGTTTCTGTGAATGCTGACTCTGACTACTATGTAGCTTGTAGTTGAATATCACTTTTGCATAAGGATCCTAGGAACTAGTTTAAAAAGATATAGATTCTGTTCTTCAAGCATCCCAGCCCCAGAAGGTTTGCTGACCTTCATCCTTGGAGCCAGGATGGCATGAAGCCAGACTGACTAAACCAAGATGATGCACACCAGACCACCACTTGCCTTATCGGAATGGACTGTACTCACCTGCATGTGGAGAACTTTTCAACCCCCTCCCTTGATCTCTGTGTTCTGTTTCCCTCTCCCTCCTTATTAAAAATCCTCTGTCTCTACTGAGAAGTGGAGATGGGTGTTGAGACATGAGGCCCCCATCTTCCAGGTTGCCGGCACCTGAAAATGAACCACTTTCCTTTACATTAGCACCTGCCTCTCAGGTACTGAGTTTTGCAGTGGCAGGGAGCTGGACCCACTTTTGGTTACAGTGTTTGGACACTCCAGAGGGGACAGTCACACTTTTACCTCTTGGTGGGGAACCTTATCCTTTAACTCTCTATTAAGACACTACATGTTTGGCCCTTTACCTACCCTCTCTGTGTCACCCTGTACTGAGCACCCTTTGCTTTTCTCCACCCCAGCCCTGGCTCTCTTTTGGACTCTTGCAACCACCAGTTTCCTTCCCTTCTTAGAGATACTCATCTGGCCTGGGACTCATTTTCATTCTGGATGTTCTTCACCCCTTCTCCTTATAATAATTTTTTTTTAATCCTCCAGATGCTTAAGCATCCCTTGCTGGAAGAGCAGGATGACAGCTGTGAAGGGGGAGGCAAAAAAGAAAAAAAAGAAAAAACTCATGGACATAGACAGCAGTGTGGTGCTTGCCTGCCAGGAGTGGTGGGGGTGGGGGTGGGGGTGGGCTGAGGGTATAGGGGGAATTAATGGAGATGAACAGAGACTTGCCTTGGGGTGGGGGTGGGGCGGTGAATACACGATACAGGGTATAGAGATGTGTTACAGAATCTTGGACCACAAACCTTTATAATTTTGTTAACCAGCGTCACCCCAATACATTCAATTTAAAAAAAACCCTGCTGGAAAGCCTTTTGAGACCTTTCTAAGCCTGTTACATTCCATTATTAGAGACTGTTAAAGCATAGGTGGCATTTGTTACATTTGCAGTTTTACCTTTGTGAGATTAGTTAACACTTTTTAACGTAAGTAGTACTTTTTCTACCAGGGTGGAGGCAATTTACGGGGGTGGACATAGGTTCCCACTGCACCCCCAGCACCTAGCCCAGCGCTGTCACAAATGTAACACACATCAAAATATTTTAGACAGATTTTTCTTGTGTACTGTCAAGTACTTACTGCTCAGGAAAGAGGCAGAGTGAAAAAGTACATGCTTAAGTCATGTGCATATAGATGCCGCCCTGAAAATGCACAGAAAGCAAAACCATTGGGTTGAGCAAAATGAAAGCTATTGGGAACCTAAAGATGTTTAGACAGAATAACTGGACAAAAGTCAAACTAGAGTCCCTTGAAAAGGGAGGAAACAGGAGCAGTTAATAGAGATGGCACTTGCACAGATTTGGGCGCTGAAAGCTGGAGGTGGCACCGCGGTCACTCTTTCATGACACCGTTCTTGTATTATATGCTTTCTTGGCTGAAAAGGGCAGATTTACAGGTAACCTTGAAAGTAGCAAGAAAATTGAAGTTGTGTAGTTGTGGCTACCTTTAAAACAATAACAGGCTCTGAATGAATGCCTGGTGCAGACATGTAAATCAACCTTTTGAATGCAAAAAGTTGTTTATAATTCTTCAGCTAAGGGTTTCTTATTCTTAAGATTTGGGCAGGAGTCTCAAACTGGCAGCTCTAGAGTTTACTTAGTCTTTATTTATTTATTATTGAGGAGGAGAGAGAGAGAAACATCAATTTTGTTGTTCCACTTATCTATGCATCCATTGGTTGATTCTTCTATGTGTCCTCACCGGGCATCGAACCTACAACCTTGGTGTATTGGGATGGTGCTCTAACCAGCTGAGCTACCTGGCCAGGGCTAGAGTTTACTTAGTCTTTATTTTTTAATCTTAAAATTTGATTATAAATTTCTTTAGAAACAGGTCCCAGCCCTGGCCGGGTGGCTCAGTTGGTTGAGTGTCACCCTGTGCACCAAGAGACTGCACGTTCCATTCCAGGTCAGGGCACATACTTAGGTTGCGGGTTCCATCCCTGGTCTGGGGCAGTAGCATTTGAAAGGCAACCGATAGATGTTTCTCTCTCTCTCTCTCTCTTTTTCCCTCCCTCCTTAGCTCTCTCTCTAAAATCATTAATCTTGTCCTTCGGGTGAGGATTTAAAAAAGAGAGAGACTCTAGGTTCCTGGGGACACTCCTAGATGGGACCTGCCTGGCCGCATGATCTTTGAAATTGCTGCATCATCTCTGTAGCTTGGGACTCCACCCCAGTAAAAGAGGCTTTTCTGTTCCTTGTATGAAGGAGGGTTGGGGTAGGAGGAAGGGAATATTGTTTTCTGATAAAATTATAGCTATATTATCTTTAGGACTGTAAAAAATCAATTCTAAAACCAGACCAGATTTAACTGCTTTTACCCAGAATAAACTGCCCTCCTTTCCCGAGTTCAAGTCAGCCTAATTTACCACTTCTTATTTAAAAGCCTTTTTGAAGGCTCATAATTTAGGCTGACGTTGCCCTCAGTCCCCAGGAAGACACATCAGGGGAGACAATAGGTGAAAGGACAAAGCCAGCCCCTTTTGCTATTGTGGCTCCATTTGCCTAGTGGGCCTATGACCTTGTCACAGTTAACAAGCTCAGTAGCGGCCCACTTCATTCTCTCTCTGAGGCAGGAGAGCGTGTGATCCTGTTTACCATCAGGGGAATTAGTTTGGTAGTCCTATTGGCGTCCTGGTCAGGGATGGCCGTGGTGCCAGGGGCATAAGTATTAGGTTGCCTCCGATTTAGGTTGTCCCCATACTCCCATCCCTCGGGTCAAATACAGCCTCTCCTCCCAAATTGGTAAATGTAGAAAAGATAACATGAATATCTCTCCAGGAGAGGTCATAGGACAGAGTGAGATATTCCAACTGCTTTGTGAATTTAGCTGGGTTTGCTGAAAAACTGCCAAGTCTGACCTCAATTTGGGAGAGGTCTGACACTGAAAAGGGAATAATGCCTTTCAATCCAGCAACCTCAGGGAGAGGGGACTGGGTCACAGGCTTAGGTTTCTGAAAGAGATGGCTTGAAGTGGTATGGCCAGGAGAAACCCAATTAGAAGAGGGGGCAGGGAGAGAGGTCTGAGGAGTTGGGAGAGCAGATGGAAAGGGTGATGAAGAGTGCTGTGATGGGATGTATGGGGGAGGGGGTGCAGAGAGGGAGAGGCCACCCCAATGGAATTGTGGGGAGATGGAGGAAAGGAAGCAGGTGTGAGAGCACGTGACAGGAAGTGTGGAGATCAGGGTGGTGAGAGTTTGAAAAAGGCCTGAATGTAAGGAACTCAGACCATTTCTCAGGGCGGCAACAGTACAAGTCACGTCGGAGGGTAGTGTTATAGTTAAGAGATCCATTCACGGGCCAGCCTTCCTGCTCGCCCAGTTGGTACTGAGGCCAGGCCGTGTTGCAACAGAGAATCAAGCGCTTGGGCTTGAGGTCAGAAGCCTCCAAGTTCTTAAGTTCACAACCCAGTGGGGAGTCCTTGGGCGGGGTGTTTTAATATTGCTGATGGTGACAACTACGAAAAAGAAAAGGCAAGGACATCTCAGGGGCGAGAACAACTGGAGGTGGGGGAAGGTTTGAGAAGGGCATCCCCAACTCAAAAGACCCAGAGGTCTGTGGCCAGAGCTGAGCATCCTTGAGCCTGAGGGCAGACTGAACACAGGTTCTGCCTCAGAGACAGGAGTCCCTGGGCCCCGAGAGCAGAGCAGACCAAACCAAACCAGCAGAGAGACGGCTGGAGGCATCCCTCCCAGCTGAAACCCTGCGAAAGTGATAGACTCAGTACCTGGGTTTACGGTGAGACAAGGGTGTCAGCTATCACCTTCAATAGGAGTTTTCGTACTGAGATTCAGAGAGACCTACCAATCGCTGGCCGTTAAGATGGGTGCGGAGAGAGAAAATAAGACACCAGACTCAGAGCAGGTGAATGGCCAACGGCCCCGAATCACTGGAGTCGCTGCCTTTTATTTAGTATGATCGATTGTATGACAGCTACTAAATCATGGTTATACAGTAATGTTTTTCATTTGGTTATAGTGATTTTTCTTATATAATCGTACTTGGCATTCTTTTTGGCCCCATTGCCTTGGTGGCTTTGGGATAACAATGTAGGGTTCATCTAGGGGCCATGTGTCTGGAGCATGCAGTGTGCTGTGGCTTCTACAGACACATTCCCACAGATGGGTGAGGAGCAGGCTGTCCACAGAGTCCAGAGAGATGGAGGATTAGAATTCTCACTTCGAACCTCACAGAGACAAGGTTAGGGGTTAGCCCAGGTTCAGTTTCCGCTGCCTACCACTCCTCTAGTCCCAAGTCTCAGGAGGCTGGAGGAAAGGGAGAAATAGAGAATGTCCCCGTATGGGCTACCAGAAAGTTAAGGTGGTTGGTGACACTGGCTGTGAAGGAATTCACAAAGAAAGTGTAGAGAATAAAGTTTTTATTCACTCTCCAAGAAAGGAGAGGGGCATGGTGTGGGGAGATGCACCAGCACAGAGGGGTGGGGGCTTTGAGCTTTCTTTGGGCTATAATTGGATTAGAAAAGGGTGGGGGGGTTGCTATTGTGTGGGGGTTGAGGCTGCAGTTTGTTCCAGTGTTATCTTCTGCCTGTGGCTGTAGGGCAAGGTTAGTTCTGTTCTTGCTTCCAGTAATTTCCAGTCCTTGGGACAAGCTCAGGAAAGTAAATTGGCAGACATGCTTAACAAGGTCATAGGCCTGCTCAGCAATGGTGCCACAAGAGCAAAGGGGGCTGGCTTTGTCCTTTCAATGTGTATTACAATTCTTTTCTCTTTCTATTCCTGTAGTATTTCAAACATCCCTCTTCCAGCCCAGCTTCTAAATATTGCTGTTACAGGCCTGTATCAGAAAACTGTCAAGACAGTTTCATTTGGAGTCGTTGATGATCTATTTTGTCTGAAAATCAAGAGGTGGATCCAAGTGACATCCAGGTCTTTGGGTAGAAACAGCTCTTAGGGAATGTGAGCCGGTGGCCCTGCAACACCGAGTGACAGCCCGACTTAGTTTGTACATGGATGGCTATTGGTGGCAGACACGACCCCATGCACGACTGCCCAAACGGGGCTGCAAACTCCAGGGGGTGAGGAGAGGGCATCGGAATGGTTTGTCAACGGAAAATATGACCTACGTAAATATATTTTTCCCCGAGGCCGCCTTCGTTTTAGCCGTTTTAGCTGAGGGGCGTTTCCGGGCTGCTCCCTCAGGGGTTGTTAGTAAGGAAGGATGCTAGCCAAGTGCCTGCACTCAGATAGGTGGTCCCTGGTGGCACGCACTCTTGTGTCCCAGCCTGAGATATCCGGTGGCAGGGACTAGGGCTTTGGTTTTCCCAACTCAAGAAGGACCAGGAGGGTGGAGGGGCTGCGTGAGAGGATGCGTGGTTTCCTGCGTCTCGCCCTTGCGGGGAACCCGGGGCGGTGGCAGCCGACTCTCTGCGGTCTGTGCCGCTCGCTTTCGCATCCAGCTGCGCTCTGCGTGCCGTCGCAGCGGTTCTCTGCAGTCTGGAGCTCCCGGAGCCTCTCCATGGCCAGCCTGCCCGGTGCCGCCGCGGCCCTCGCCCGCCAGGTACCTAGAGCCCAGGCGTTTGAGGAAGGGGGGTGGATTAGACTCCGCGTCTCCTAAGCGCGCGGGCCTGGTCCGGCGCATTGCCGCCCTTGCCTACAACATTCTGCTTCGCCTTGCACCGCGGTTCTGCCTCCACCGAGATGTCTCCTCTTACCACAGCCCTGCCCGAAATCTAGGGTCCTAGCCTGCGAACTCCGCCTCAGATCGACTTCCCCCCATCCCACCCCCGCCGGCCCAGTCTAATGCCCCGCGGTGATGGGCCAGAAGCACTGAGAACACCGCCACCCAGGACGTGAGAGTCGCCATGGAAACCACTTTGGGGGAGGAGGAGGGAGTGGGATTTCTGGGCTGCCAGAGCTGACAGCCACAATTCTACATGCCTTTTCCACCCCAAAATATTTTGCCCGCAGCCTTCCACCTCCTTGGATCCCTTTCTTCCCTCTCGCAGTTACTTAGCAAATTAGGCTGTATTAAAAATGTGTTTTTAAAGGTCTGCATCTTTCTCCAATTCACCATTCTTCCGTTGTGTCCTTAAGTATCTTTTAAATTACCCCCAGTTCCATGAAGTTTTGTCCTTAGCCTCTGGTGTTGGGTGTCCATGCGCCTGCCTCGGAGGACCTTGTTCAGGGAGAACATGATTCGCTCGCCTCCCCATCCCTTTTCCAGACTCGCTATTGTGCGCCAGAGATTGACAAGACCACGAGGCTGAGCGCACCCTGGAGATTTTTCTATAAATGGCTTAAAACCCTGGACTAGACTATTTACTCAGATATAAGGGAGACAATTGCCTTCTTGTTCTGTGCTGGCGAACCGTGGCTCTGTAGGGCTAACCTGGATTTTAAGCAGTCCTCACTAGCCAGCGGTGGAAGACAGAAACAGTCGCGACCCGGGGCAGGGCAGGAAGTGAAGGACATCACTCTCAGGACCTTTTCCTTTGGGGCTGTGCCTGGGTGGTCCAGCCTCCTTTTCCTGTGTGCTTGGGTACTGCAGCAGAGCACAACTGTAATGGTGAGTGGTATTGATTACCCCAGACCCCTGTTTCCCACCTGGTTTTACTTAATTAATGCATTTCATTCTTCTTTAAGGACTGCAATAATGGGTGCTTGGAAGAGTGTACCAGAGAAGCGAGATCAAATGCGGTCGTGAGAACTTTAAAGGTAAATTATGTGCCAGAGATTAAGTGAAACAATTCAAATGAAGAAATTCATTTCTTGTTGACATTTGGGGCAATTTTCACTGCTGGTTATACAGTAGTTTTTTTGTTTTTTTTTTTTAAATTCTCACTTGGAGAGCATGCTTATTCGGTTTTAGAGAGAGAGGGGAAGGGCGGAAGAGAGAGAGGGAGAGAAACACGGGAGAGAGAAGCATGGATCAGTTATCTCTTTTCTGTGCTTGGATCCTGACCAGGGACTGAACCTGCTACCTAGGCATGTGCCCTGACCAGGAGTCAAACCTGCAACTTTTTGGTTTATAGGAGGACACTCCACACAACTGAGCCACACTGGCCACAGCTACAGTAGTTGATATGCTGCTATGCCTTTTAAAAATAATTGGGGGAGCAGGGCTATATACATGACATCTAAAACTACCTAGCAGTTAATAATTGTGTATAGTATTTCATAAAGCATAAATCCTTATTGGAAAATTATCAATTCATGAATATTCACCTAAAGGTTCATCTGGCTGTATAAGGATAACCTTCACTCCATTTGTGGAAAAAGTTAAACTCATGATTTTTCTCTGTAAGCAGCACCTAATATTTTATGGTAAAAGTGTTGCGTTTTCTTCGTTTCCCAATGAAT
This sequence comes from Macrotus californicus, assembly GCA_007922815.1. NCBI lineage: Eukaryota > Metazoa > Chordata > Mammalia > Chiroptera > Phyllostomidae > Macrotus > Macrotus californicus. The sequence continues at coordinate 12,569 of VMDR010008223.1, read as the reverse complement.
TATGGTTTTATATATTAAGTCTCATACTTCGCAGAGGAATAATGAGGAGCAACTGAAAAAGAATCTTGTAAAAGTACTTTGAAACCAATAAAAATACAAATGTAAGGTATTATTTTCTCGGTAGTGATCATCACCTCCGCCTCTGCCTCCTCTTGCCCTCCCCAAGCACCGAGGTTTTTGCTGATGCTTTTTATGCCTGGTTCTGCTCTCCTGCTGCCTGTTGCAGGCACTGTCAGTGGTCACCCACAGCACAGAGTGTCCTAATGATCTCATGTCTGGCAGGGCTCAGAGAGGGAGTGAAACCTGATCCATCAATTTTACAACCACCCCCTCCAGCTGTTACTGTGTACAGGGACTGTGTCAGGCTCGAGGAATCCAATGATACGGTCAAGATAAGGTCCCTCCCTGCACTCAAGATTTTTAAAAAATCAAAACTCAATAGAATATAGTAATTTCTTCACAGAAATAAGTATGTGGATTTTATTTGTCCATATTATTAGTGGTCCTTTAAAGAGAATATCCTCTGTAACCTTGTAGCCAGTCTGCTTTCTCTATGAAAAATAAATGCTAATATGTTTTTGGGGGACTTAGATTTTGAGATATGGGTCCTTGAAAGAATGAGATAAAAGGGACTCTTACTCAATAATCTCTAAGGGTCATCTTATAGAGTAAATAGATTACTCAAACGGTATATAGATGAATAAACTTTTCCCCAAAAGGTCTTTCTACTATTTTTTTGGAGAGTCCATTTATTAAAACTGGGGATAGTGGAACAAGGGCTTCGGATAGAAGAAGCAACAGAAGGGAGCCTAGGTGGGGCTGCTGTCCACTCACTGAGAAGTAAGAGAAAAAAGGGGCCTTGGAGATAGGTTCAGGGGGTTAGCCCAGGACAGGCTGCTGCCGCCCATCTATATACCCTGATTGCAAGACTCCTGGGGTCCCTTAGAGTTTAGGAGATGCATGCCTGAGAGGGGAGAAGAGGGGGAAGGGAAAGGCACGATTGTGCTTCCCCAAAGAAGGAGTTCATTCTTTATACTTTCATACATAGAGTAACTACTTTACAAAGTAAAGAATCCACAAAGTCGAGGTTCGTTCTTCTTCGGCATGTCTTCTCACAAGACTTTCAGGATCAAGAGCTTCCTGGCCAAGAAACAAAAGCAGAATCGGCCCATTCCCCACTGGATTCAGATGAAAACTGGTAATAAAATCAGGCACAACTCCAAGAGGAGACACTGGAGAAGAACCAAGTTGTGTCTATAAGAAAGGGCCCATCAGAGGTGGCTCACATATTTATGCTCTATTCATGTTGTCTGCCTCTTGAAGTCACTGAAAACACTACCACTTTTGGGACAGTTTGGCATTTTATTAGGAATCAGATTACTTTTTTCTTGATATTTTTCTTTCAGTACTAGTTTGGTTCATTAATAAATGTGAGGCCATTTAAACTTCAAAAAAAAGAAAAGAATCCACAAAGTAAATAATGCCTTTATTTGTTAATTTAGACTTCTAGGTATTGGATTTTAGTTGGGGGAGGCATATTGACATTCTACACTCATGAATTTACCTATCAAATGTGTTCTGATGGTGGTTATATTCATAGTGCATATGTGATGAAGCACATGAAAAATGAAATTGATAATTTTGAGAGAAAGTGGTGGATTTTAAAGGACCATCTTTTCTTTTGACCTGTTTTTTAACCTCTTTCTTGATTTACCCTGTTTATAACTTTTAAATTGCCTTTCGGGGCTCTAGGGGATACTTTTCTTACTGCATCCCCTCCCCCATTTTGAAGCGGTATTTTACGGTGAGTGTGCGGTGTTCCAACAGGGCCTAGCAATGAGATGCCTTATTACTGGGGAATCCTATGGGATCTCTTTGTGGACTCCAGAGTCGTCTTTGTTTCGAAAAGGTCAGCTGTCTATTTCTTCTGATTCCCCCTGCTTTATAGATCTCCATAGAATGTGGCACTCCAAGTAGGTATTCTCCTCTTGATACCTCCTTATTAGTTTTTGTCTCTAAAAGACAATAACAGAGCACCTAACCCTTTCCAAATAAAGTTAAAAAAAAGCACTTATTGTAGAACAAAATTCTGCAATTTCTGATACAGCGGTAATGCAGACATAGTCTTTGAAGGTTGTGTTGAGGCCTGTGCAGAGACATGCAGATGCAACATTGAGTGCTGAGCAGAAGCTCCTGCCCGAGCACCAGCTAATGCCGTCGTCCTCTGGTGCCCTCAACCAGGTTGCACTAGGCTGCTACTGGCTTCTCTATTTCAGAGCGAAAGATTACCCAAGCATGTGTTTTGAGTTAGGAAATTGTTGTTTTTTTAATATGCCCTGTTTTTGTCAATATTTCTTGTCATTTCACAATCCAGTCATGGTGGCCTTCCAAATTCTTCCACAAGCAAGCCAATGGTATAAAACATTCTGACTTGAAGTCATCGGGGAATATGGCGCATTGGAAGGAGACAGTAATTATGCAGGAGAAAATATTTTACAAGTAGTTACTTTTTTATCCATATCTGGAAAGGAAATGTAGAAAAAGGAATTGGATTTTAAAGAACACTCATTAAAATTGTTTATAAAGTGTGTTTCTTTTATGCCAATGATTTTTACCTTATAACTGCATTCCTTACCTGCACAAAACCAATCACACACTGTTAATTGATATTGTTTACCTTTCTACTTCGTTCAACTATTAACCTCTCATTGTTTACACTTATTATTGTTAGGTAATTTCTCTTTGAACTCAGGTTGACAGCTGTTACTTTCAGTTTCCAGAATGACAGGAATTGTCTCAAATGAAGGACAGCTGGCGCTCTTGGTGAAATTCCAAAGCTACCAAATAGTGCATTACTCTGAGAAAGTGCATGGAGGGCAGCCCTTACACACAAATCAGAAAGTTAGAGGGTTGCTATTCACATCCTTAGGAAATTGCATGCCTCACAGCAGAATGTAGTGGTTTACGAAAATAGAACTAGTACCTGGTAATGTAATAATTTATATTCAGTTTCTAGAAAGTTAACTAGTCTAAGCAAGTTCTTATTACAAGAACACTAAATTGAGCATAAAAACACCTTATTCAATATATCTGCTTTGTCATTGACTGAGTTGATCTCTCTGCGCCTTGGCTCATATGGGCAGTCCACAGTGTTTTAAAGAGAGTGTTCAGAAAAGTAAAAAGTATATACCGAGTCGTGACCATTCTTAATGTTGGTTCTTTCCGGGTTTGTAAAAACAACCAAAAGGTCTTTCATGAAATATAGTAAGTACAATTTTAAAAAAAATAAAAACGGTAGCAGTCTATTATTCAATATCCAACCACGAAGATGAATCCAAGTTCTGTGAACTTTAGAACTGAATTAATTAAACGTAAGTGATACATATAATAGTTACTGTGCTAAATGAGAGTTAGGCCAACGCAGTAAGGAAGCATGACTTCCATTTCCCAATTGTTTACATCAATTAAAAGGATTTGATGGAGCCCAACCAAGCCTTCTAGAGGGCGAGCTGCCTATGTGGAGGGGTTGTATGAAGAGTAAATAAAGCTAGTGCTCCGTAGTTTGAAAGCTGAGGATACTAGACTAGGTTACTGAGCCAGATGGGGTGCTACAGTTTCCACACTCATGGTTGGAGGAAGAAAAAAAAGAGTCTGGATAAACTGGAGATGTCTCATCTCCAGTGCTACAGGTGGAGGAATGGCAGAGAGGAAAACAGTGTGTGTGTGTGTGTGTGTGTGTGTGTGTGTGTGTGTCGGGGAGGATTTCTGTAGTCAAGTTTTAGTCCTTCTGTTTTTCCTTTCATGTTACACAAAGGTACATGAACAAGAATTCTTAAGGATGGGCATTGTTTACTAGCACCGGGCTAATGTGTACCCCAAATACAGCTCTTGTTCCTTACTACAGAAGTTCCTTATTGCAGTTCACTGACCAGCCCTGGGTGACAGCTTTGCATTCCTCACCTTCCTGGCAGCTAGAGAGGTCCATCTGACACATTTCTAACCAATAAGGCATAAGGGAAATTCTGGTAAAATTTTACTTTGTGGTTAAAGGGAACAAATACGTCTGCTATTGTCCTCTCCAATTTTTCTTTTCTTTTTTTTAATCCTTACCTGAGGTTATGTTTATTAATTTTAGAAAGAATGAAAGGGCATGAGAGAGAAAAACATCTTTTGGTTGCCTCCTGTAGCCACCCTGACTGGAAATGAACTTGCAACTTTTTGTTATATGGGAATGATGCTCCAACCAAGGGAGTCCTCTGGCCAGCGACTCTCCACTTTTTCTTTAGACTGAGGTCAGATCATTAAAACTGAAGCTACCACTACAGCAGCCTTTTTTGACCCTGAGGAGAATGCCAGGAAAATCAGAACCTTGACATTCCAGAGTATTGCCAGGCCTGGCCTCTCCAGACTCGTTAATGTGAGAAAACCAACTCCCTGGTAGGTTTTGATTTACTTGTGGCTGAATGCATTGGTAAATAATAAGTCAAAGACTTAGGCAGCACATTAGTGGGAGGTATAATTGAGAAAAGGAGTTAGTTGGGCTAAAATATTTGGACTTGAATCTGCAGCCATTTAACTGTTCACGGACTTTGAACAGGGGAGAAACATGGGTATTAGTTACTGAGGGGGGTAGTAGAAATCGAGGAATCAGTCTTACTAAAGAAATACTTGAAAGGACAAGTCTCAGTTCAGTGACTAATGTAGAACACCAAGGGCTGTGAGTATGTAGAATGATAAGTGACCTTGAAAGTAACAACAATGCAAAGAAAATACTGGAGGATAAATAATGAATTTGTGGACGGAGGCCATCTCTCGGAAGTGGGAAGGACTGTGTTAGCCAGGGTAGTAGTTGCAGATTTTATATTTTTCATTTTTCTTCCCTTCTTTACAATAAAAAATTTAAGTAAAATAATAAACAGGCTTACTCTTCTTGTTCAATAAATTAAGGGTTAAGAAGTAAAGAAGCAGAAAGGAATATGAATGTCAGAAATAGGGACCAAGTTTTAGAGGAAATATTGTGTTCCGTTTTAGATTTGTAATGAGCTTTCTGGTTGTTTTAAAATACATGTGAGCCTGAATATTCTAAAATTAAAACAGATTATCATTCATAATAAAGCAAATGATAAGGTAGCTGTAAGACAGTGAATTATTAATCAGAAGTAGTTAGGTCATTTGAAAATAATAAGAGCTGATGATATCAAATGAAATTCTGTGTTTGATTTTGAGGATAGAGGTGGTAGACAGGTACTTTTGTGTGTTAAAAGAAGTGGAGTTTGACCTTCCTTATAACTTCTTAACAGGTTGAACCTGTGCCTGGCTAACGTTTTATAACTGGCCAAAAACCTCCTTCACCTGTGGTTTTTGTCAGCTTTCTAGGACGATTAAAAAGTTAGTGATGGTATTGTCTGTGATTTGAATGCTCATGTGGTCGGTCATTGGTAAGGGGCAAGCTGGCTCTGTGGAGTGTTGGTGAAACACTGCTGTGTGAGGTTGTTTCCTATTGCTCTATTTCTCTTTCTCTCAGTGAGAGCCCCCTTTGTTCATTGTTTCCTGTGCACAGAACAGAGGACTAATATGTTGGTGCTCATTCTCTACTTCTCTGTGTTCAAGGAGGAAAACAGTTGCTCCACTCTGCTCATTGCTTCTACAGTTTCCCCGGGAGGTTTAAGGCTTATCCAAGAATTTTGGGAGGGGAGTTGTAGTACAACCATCACCAAGGTGTTCAGTTCTTAATGGCATTCATTTTATTTTAACAAGTTATTGCTGGTGCTGCTGTATTTATTATAGAAGACACTCCTTTCTTCTTTGCCAAGTGTTCAACATGAGCCCCATAATGGTAACAAAGAGGAGATGCGTTCTCCTTTCTGATTCATTTTACCCCATCTGCTATTTTTATCCCTGTTTCTAAATATCACTGAATTTTGGTTCTGATATTTATCAGGCAGTGTATGTACATTGCCGAGATTTCAAACAACAGGCTAAATTCTGAATGCAGGCATGATTTGTCTGGCTCACATAATGTTAAATTTCTGAGTTAGTTGCCAGTCAAGTGGAGATAGGGGATAGGGAAATGGGTGAAGGTGGTCAAAAGGTACACTATTCCAATTATAAGGTAAATACGTTTTGGGGATAGAAAAAGAGTCAAGTGATTTCAATTTTTAATGGCCAATGACTTAAATTTTATGTTTTTTTTTTTTACTCTCATTATCTGTAGCCAGTAGATGTTCAGTTACTCTTCTTTAATGGTGCTGATTTTTCTTCCCCAGGCTAAAGATCTAATAATCACACCAGCCACCACTTTAAAGGAGAAACCAGACCCAAATAATGTGGCTTTTGGAACCGTTTTCACGGATCACATGTTGACAATCGAGTGGTCCTCAGAGTTTGGATGGGAGAAACCACATATTAAGCCTTTTCAAAACCTGTCCTTGCATCCCAGCTCGTCGGCTTTGCACTACGCAGTGGAGGTAAGTACACAGAGTGAGGGCTGGTGACATGGTTGTTCTTCATTATGGGCATCGAGTACCTCCCCCTGCTACAATAGCTTTTGGGCAGCGTGGTCCTGATCATATTTACCCAAGGCAGTAATACATGTCTTTAAAATTTTTCCTATGGAGTCTCATTATAGGTAAGTCTTAGGAACCAATTTTTTAGATAATCTTGAGTTTTCTATAATGTCAATAAAAAATCATTTACAGCAAATAGAAAGGATAGTTGGTAAGAAAATCAGCAATCAAAAAGCCTGTAGTTTTAATATGTAGTAAGTCACCTATCTTCCTGGATTTTCTAATAATTGAGGAGAAGCCATTGAGTACAATATTGTGGTTAGATTTTCATGCTAACTGCTTGTTTTTATAATCAGCAATAATATATATAGTTATACAGGTTAAGGGACATGTAATTAAATGTCATCCTGCAGGCATGGGTGGAGTAATTACAAGCATAAAATATTAAATATTTACAGATGTTTCTCTGGTCCTTCTCAGGATTCACACGTAGATACACAATGCAGTCCTTGTTCGCTTGACTCTGATTTTATTTTTCTTATTTGTAATGTGTTGGACATCTTTCCCAGAATATTGGGATGCTGGTAATAAACAACAGTCTACCTGTTAAGGGACTAAAAGATGGTTAATAGTAAGTATTCATAACAATAATGATGATGACATTACTTTTTTTATTGAATTCCTGAAATGTGCCCTGTACTGGGTACTTTACTATTTTAACTGAGAAAACCTATGACTCTGGATTCAGACTTTCTGTGCTCAAATTCTGTCTCTGATGTTCCATAGGGAGCTCTGTGACTTGAGAAACATTTAATCACTGTGTGCTTCCAGTTTCTTTACCTATGATATTGAGGTGGCGATAATACCTACCTTATAGTGTTATTATAAGAATAAGGTATGGTGACTCATTTAAGCATAGAGAGCTGTACTGGTGCATAATGAATGTCTAGTTATTAGCTATTATTAGTAACCCTTGAAGCATTATTATCATTTATTAGCAGATTCAGAAAAGTTAACTTTCCTGCTCAAAAGTACACAGCATTAAGAGAGGAGTCAGGGTTCAAATGCCAAGCTCCTACTCCCTGTGACGTTACCCTGACTGTGTACACTGATATTACAGAAAAGTCTCTTCAGTTGACTTGTTCAGAATTATAACTTCAAATAATTGGAAGCATATTCGCTGCCCCAATGTGCCCACTCAATGTTGAATTTAGACGTCCATTCCCATCTTCGTGTCTTAAATGTACCAAACTGGGATGAGTTCTTTTATTATTTAGTCTAAGTTTCATTCCTTATCAAATAAGCATGGCAGCTGCCCTTGCCTATGTAATGTGGACAATGGAGAGCAAATGAAATAAAGTGCTTGTGAACTTGAAAGGAGGAATCTGGCAAGGCGGAGAGGGCAGTGATTCTCAAACAGCTTTCATCGGAATCTTGGCTCCACCCTCAGAGGTTCTGATCTCTAACAAGTTATCCCAAGTCATGTTGATGCTCCTGGAACTACATTTTGAGAACTACTGGCTTATGGGAAGTAAATGAGAAAGTATTAATAGCACTTTTGACAAGTCAAAAAAGATTTTGATGGCCATTGGTTTTAAAAACTCACTGGAAATTATTAAAATGAGTTGATCAGTTTTGTTAATCTAGATTTTTGTGACTAGGGTAGTTTTTTTTAAATCTTCAGTTGCTGTTAGCTGCTGTTAAATAAAAACTGAAATCTGTATTGTTAGTGTTCCTTGCGTAATGTAAACACCGGGGCTACTTTGCATTAAGAACTGGGTTGTGTATCATTACATCAGTTACCTATTGCAATGTAACAAGATTAATGGCTTGAAGCAGCAACTCATGGTTCTGGGGGTTGACTAGCACTGCTGGTTGTTCTTGCTTGTTGTCTCTTACGTGGTTGCTTTCAGATAGCGGCTGGAATTGGAGTTGGCTCAAAAGCTTCCTGACTCACATGTCTGGTGAACCTCAAAGAGGTGGTGGCTGAAAAGCTGGGGCCTTTTTGGCTTCACTTTTTGTCCTTGTGGTGTCTCTGGCATGGCATCCTTGGAAATAGCTAGACTTTGTGGCTTGAGCTACAAAGCTGTGTGTCACAAGCAACTCAGCCCTGATAGAAGCTTTGTGCTTTTTATGACCTTGCCTCAAAATCACATTTCTTTTGCCATACTTAATTGTCATAAATGCCTGCCCAAATTCAAAAGGGTGGAATATATATACTTCTCCTCTTGATGAGGAGTGTCATAGTTATAGAAGATCATGAGGGCTTTGACAGACTGTGTGGTCATTTTCGGAAAACATTGTCTGTGACATGTATCAGTGATAAATGAGACAGAGTGATGCATGTGGTTACCTCTTTGTCACAGTGGCACTTATATTTAACAGGTCAGGTATTAGGACAGTATCAGGAACTCAGGAAGTATGAGTGCCATTTTCAGAGAACCTCAGGGTCCCTGAATTTTCTCCCGAGTCATCTTCATTACCATTCCCTACTCACTCACTGAATGGATGTTGAGTGCCTACTATGGGCTGGGACTGTGCAAAGTGTTTGGGATAGGATGGTAAACAAACTTGTCATGATCTTGTCCTCAGAATTCTTTTCTTTTTTAACACCTACTAAGAAAGTTAGGCAAAAACTTTATTTCAAAGGTTTTCTTCCTAAATATTGTGTTTGAAACATTCATGTTTCAGGCTTTTCCATAGGTAGGACTGTTCTTTATACTGACACATGTTATTGAATGCCAATGTGATTTTTAAGTTCAATAATAGTTGTATTTTGTAATCCAAAAATAAATAGGTAAGTAATTTTTTGAGCATCTTTCTCTTCCACTCATCAGCTCTATTGATTTTAGAGTCCATTTTATTTTGAGACCTACAACCACACGTGTTTTAATTCTGAAAGTATTTTTTTAATAGACAAATAGGTAAAGGTTTCAACTAGTGAAAGAGAGAACTGTTAACTGTGAGTAGAGAATATGGATAAAAGAAAATGAGATGATAACAGGCCCTTCTTTTTCTGGTTGAAGTAAATACTTAGTGAAATAAAATATAATTTGATAAAATGAACAATATATGTACTATTTAATGAATACTTATAAATGAGTGCTCATCCAGGTAAAGAAATAAACCATTTAAGCATCCCAGAAGGCTTCATGTACCCCTTTCACATCATAAATCCTCTGTCTTCTGGTAACCATTATCCTCGCTTTTGTGATAACTTTTGTCCCACTTTTCTTTTTAGAGTATATATATTTCTAATACTCTAGTTTTACCTCTTCTTGAACTTCTTGTAAATGGGACTATATTATGTATGTGTGCCTATTGAGTTCAATATTGTATAAGATCTGTCTCTGCAGGACCAGACCTAACATCTGTGGGGCCTGGGACGAAAGTGCAGAGAGACCCAATGGTCCACCCGCTCTAGCTCTTCCTGCCCTTGCTCCATACTGTACCACAAAGGGCCTCATGTACATGCGTAGATGCCCAGGCCACCATAGACTCTGCATTCCCTTGGATTTATGTGTGGGCACACCAGTGGTGCTGTCTATTCTTGGGATGAACCTAGGGTGGCTCATTCAATTCCTGAACATAGGACTGGGGTCATTGGACTGGGATTCTAGAGAACTAGGTACTTGGGAGTCTGGTCTAGAAGAGAAACTCAGGATCCAGCTGACTACTTGCTTTAAGGTGACAGGCATAGCTGGAAGGAAGTTGGGGGTGAGAGGCAATCTAAAGTGAAGGGTCAGGGCAGAGGCCCTGGTTGCCTTGATCTAAGGGTGGTAGTTACCACCACATCATGTGTTCCTTGTGGCAGTAGTATTCCATCATGTGGATGTATTCAGTCTTTGTTGATGGACATTTGTGTGGTTTCCTTCTGTGAACATTCTTCTACTTAGTGTGCTGGTGTACTTGTTTATGAGTTTCTCCAAGTTGGCAGTTCTCACAGTGTGGTCCACAGACCCCTACGCTCCCCTTTCAAGAGATGGCAAGGTTAAAATTCTTCATAATAATATTGAGATATTATTTTTTCATAGTGTGTTGACATTTACACTAGGTACAACTCTGATACCCACCCTTTGCTAGAGAGTCATATTCTTTATTGCCATGCATCACAGTATAAAAACAATATCACTTAAGAATATTTTTTATTTATTAAATTTTATTTAATTTTTATTATTTTTATAGAAAGAGGGGAAGGAAGGGAGAAAGAGAGTGAGAGAAACAATGATCAGTTGCTTCTCAGATACCATCAACTGAAGACCTGGCTTGTAACCCAGGCATGTGCCCTGACCGGGAATCGAACCTGTGACCTTCCTGTTCACAGACCGTCACTCAATCCACTGAGCCACACCAGCCAGGGTTAATTAAGAATATTCATGGTGAAGCAGTAACAGTTATTAGTTGTATTAAATCTTGGCTCTTCGGGAACTGTCATTTTAATGTTCCGGGTAAGAAAACAGCAACTTCGCATAGAGCACTTCTGCACACTGAAGTGTTGGGCTGTCTCAAGGAAAAGCAACTGTGAGATTGTTTTGCACTGTGAGCTGAACTGGCTGCCTTTCTTTCTTTTTCTTTCTTTTTTTTTTTTTTTTTGCTACTGATACGCAATCATCCCAGCACCATTTAAAAAGACTGTTCTCTTCCCTCTGACGTGTCATAGCACCGCTGTCCTGTGTGCATGGGTCCGCTTCGGGGTCCTCATTTTTGTCCCATTGTCTTATCTGTCTGGGTCTATTCTGTTTCAGTGTTTTACTTGTTTACCTGCACAAATACCATGCTTTCTTAATCTCCAAACCATAGGACAGGCCTTTCTATTTAGCTCTTCAGTAGTGCTTTCGATATTCTTGGTCATTTGCTTTTCCACATAACTTTTGGATTCAATTTATCAAGTCAATCAACTTTCATAATTCAGTTTGTGAAAATAAAATAAAATGCCCTGACATGATTCTCATTTGAATAGCATTGAATATATAAACCAATTTGGGAAGAATTGGCATCTTTATTACAATAAAGTCTTCTGTCCACAAGCATGGGATTGCTTACTACAGTTAGCTAGATCTTTAATGACTTGGCAAACTTTTGTGTTTTTCTTATGGGTCTTTCATTCTTTTGTTAGTTTTTTCCCACCTTAGTATTCCTTTTAATTTTATCATAAATAGTATTGTCTTTGAACTGCTGCTGTTACATAGGAGTTTAATTTTGCAGCTGGCTACCTTGCCTAAACAAATAATTTCAAGAGATCGTGCGAGTTTCTTTTTTTATTTTCTAGATATTTAATCTTTTCTATGTTTCATGATCTATGACAGTTTTATTTTTTTCTTCTTTAAACCGAATGCATTTTATTTTACTATTCTTGCCTTATTATACTGACTGAAGAATATTGAATTAAAGTGGTCACAGCAGACAATTTATGATATTCCCAGTCTGAAAAGGCAAGCTTTAAATTTTACCATTAAATATAATGTTTCCTATGTTTTCATTAGATATCTTTTGTCATGTAAGGAAGCTCCCTTTTTTCTTAATTATCCAAGAAGCTTTTAAAAAATCATAAATGATCCCTGGCTGATGTGGCTCAGTGGATTGAGTGCCAGCCTGTGAACCAAAGGGTCACTGATTTGATTCCCAGTGAGGGCACATGCCTGGGTTGCGGGCCAGGTCCCCAGTGGGGGAGCGTGCAAGAGGTAATCACACATGGATGTTTTTCTTCCTTTCTTTCTCCTTCCCTTCCCCTCTCTAAAAAGTAAATTAAATCTTAACAATTTAAAAAAAAAATAAATGGATGTTTAATTGTATCAGATGCATGAACTACATCTAATGAGATCATACAGTTTTTTCTCATGAACTTAATATAATGAATTTCATGAATTGATTTTCTAATGTTAAACCAAACTCTACTCCAGGAATAAATTCAGAGTAGCCATACTATGTTATCCTTTTATGTATTTTTTCATGTATATTACTCAATAACTCAATATCATATAATCTTTACATCTATTTGAACCTACATCAAGTGCATAAATTGTGAAGTAAATGAAATGCTATGTAGTTGCCTATTTCATTTTG
>VMDR010008222.1:16109-37507 GCA_007922815.1 Macrotus californicus | reverse complement strand
TTTTTTTTTTTTTGTCCCCTGAGACTATTATTTCTGTTCTCTTGAACATCTAAGATTTATGAATAATCCATGAAATGTTTATGACATATGAAGTGGTACATAAACGTTAAGGTCCAGTAGTTTTGTAATACCGGTGATGAGGAGTACCGAGTCCCTGAACAAATCTAAATGATCAAAGGACTGAGGCAAAAATTAGTCATCCTCTAGTGATTTCCCCCCTCTTAAAATACCGAGCGAGCTGTCTTCTCACAGGGGAACTTTATTTGGTGATAGCCATCATGCTTATAGCTATGACTCAGTTGTGCCTAGTAGGTGGGCAAAACCACACGATGAGAAACAGGGCGTATTTCTTCTACTTTGAATGCCCCTAACTCTTTTGGTCTGTAGGGAAGGTCATTTCATCTGTGTTCTAAATTTTTGCTTAGATGGGGAAGTTTTCTGGGCCTCTCCAAGCATGGTTAGCTTGCTGAACCACATGATGTTGTAATGAATTATTTACATACTTGCTTACTTCATTAAATTCTAAACTTCTTAAGGGCCGGGGCCTCATCAACACATATGTACGTGCATACCTAGCCCTTTGCACAATGCCTGGGAAATATTATGTGATCAATAAACATTTGATAAGTAAATGAAAGAGCTTAGCAAAATACAAAATACATTATATAAGTAATGATTGTTTTCAGGAAATGGAATCCCAGTGCCAGATGGATCCAGGTTAGCAGCCTCTGGTACATCTGGGCCATCCCACATAGATGTCCCCTTCTAGGACCTCACGGGCGCTAAGTCTTATTCTTAGGAAATAAGAATATTTTTAAAGTGATTAATTTTACAAAACATATATAACAACCTCCGTTTGGTAAATAACCAAGAAATCCTTCCCACACACTCATTTCACCTCTCGTTTCTGTTTTTAAAAACCGTTATTTCATAAAAAAATGTATATGTTTGCATTCAACTTAAGCACTGCCTTGTATTTTTTCCTCAGGACGTATCACAGGTGTTCTTTGTTCATTGTTCCATGGAGGCACCGGCATTCTTTTTCTGGACAGTGAATGTTTTCGGCTTTGTGGGCCTCGTGGCTTCTGCAGCAGCTACTCAGTTGTGCTGCTGTCACACAACAGGCACAGCCCAAACACACAAGGGGCCTGGCGGTGTGCCAGGAAAGCTGTATTTATGAAAGCAGGGGGCCTGCCCTAGCCTTAGACTGCCTCACTCTTCTATAAAGCTCACATTTATCATTTAAAATGTTATATAATATGCCTTTGAAGCATTAATTTACTTAATTATTTTTATAGTTGAAAATCCGGGCTATTCTTTTGTTCTTGTTTTTGTTTTGACCTTTCCTGTGACGCTGCAGCGGGCGTTTCTGTGTTTAGTAGGGTTATTTCCATTTATTTGTATTTGATGGTTTCTGTAAGGTAGATCTCAAGAACTCTTAAAGCCTTGCCAAAAGTGCTTTCTAAAGCAGCAGAGGAGGGGGGAGGGGAGCATTGGCGTGGCCACAACCTGGCCTGCCTGACTGGCATGTGACAGGGGAATAGGGAACATGGTCAAGAGCCTGTGCCAAAGAGAAATGCTAAATAGAACTACGAGGCATGTAGGTTGCATCATGTGAGGTTACCAATATTAGACTGCTTTTGATCTGCGAAAATTGTGGTTTCATGTAGTTCAGCATAATAAGCATACATTTTGTCAACTATTTCATATAATATACCCTTCAATGTTGCATCCTGATTATATCCTTGGCCTTTGTTTCCGAGTTCCTTGTCCTGAGTTGGGCTTTGGCAGGGACGTGAGGAGTGGTGAGCTGAACTCATGCTAGTGAGATATTCCTAGCCAGAGGTGGACAGATGGGCTTCACAATATCATGAACCACTTAGATCGAAGCAAAATGTACCTGGGAGTAGCCCATAGTAACTTATCCTGTGCTGTATAGTTTAGTGAGTGGAGGATCCAGGTTTCAAATCTAGCTCTTTTGGGTGCTAAGACCATTCATTTTTAACTCTACCAATAAATATGATTTGAATTCAGAGATAGTCATATGCAATAAGGTGATTTTATCTTTAGATGTAGTTTAGCCCACTCATTCATCTAAATTTGGGGTTTGCAAACTATTGTCCTGTTTTTTAAAATAAAGTTTTATTGGAACATATTCTAGTTTATTCATTTATGCATTCCCTATTCATCTTTTACTTTGCATGGTGGAGTTCAGTGGTTGTGACAGAGGCCTTGTAGCCTGCAAGCCTTAAAATATTACAATATGGCCCTTAAAAAGGAAGTACGCCAACCCCTGCATGCAGGTAAAGTAGTATTTGGTATCTTATAGTAGGAGTCCGCCAACTACAGGCCATGACCAAAACCGTCCCACCGTGTACTTTGGTCAAGAAAAGTATTGAAACACAGCTGACTGTGGTGCCAATTTGGCTCCTTGGGTTTCCTTAAATTAAATCATTGTCTGAAATCATGCCCAAGTCCCTCCTCATAGAAACTTAGCATGCTTTTTCCCCCCAGCATCTCACACTCTATCTATGCTTTCACTATGGAATATGTCTCCTTCCCCCATGAAAAGATGTTGTAACATGAGGATTTTAGGCTCTGGATCCAAAGCCTCTGATTTCCATTCCTGGATCTATCACTTTATAGTTAGCGTTGAAATAAGACAAAGGGCCATATTAGTGAAATAAAGTAGAGAGAATATTTAGTAATCAGGTTACTTTATGATCTGAATAGTCTACTAAATTTGAAGATTGACGGAAGAAAGGACTTTCAGTCCTATGAAAATATTCATCACCTGTCCCTGTGTTTTGTTGGAGTGGATCTTCTCTGAGTGGAAAAATATAGTCTGCCAGACCCGGCAGGATTTGGTTTCTGCCCCAGTACAGAGCTCTGTTACCTTACGTAGAGGCTGCATATCCCCTGTGAGCTGAGCCTCTATTTTCTCATTGGCAGAAAGAGATTTGAGTATCTGCTTCCTCATAGGCTTATTGTGAGGATTAAATGAGGTAATTTGTAAAATGCCTGGAATGTGGCATTTGCTATTAAAATGTTAGTTTCTTTCCCTGCCTTTCATACCCAGAAGTATTTTGTTATGCAAATTTTATTTGGTGACGAACAATGCTTATCATGTAGACATTTATTTCTCCTCCTTGTCCAGAACACTCTCTGAGAATGTAAGCTCTGAGGGTGAAGTTTTTGTTCTGGTTGGCAGAGCTGATCCCCAAGGTGAAACAAAAAGGGGGTGTCTTTCCTGTGCCTGGGAGGCAGGGAAATGGACTTGAGAGTTGACCACAGATTCACCTGGCATTTCCTCCCCTATTTAATTGCAGTATAAAGAAGAGGGCGGGAAGGTGACAAGTTACTGCCACGAGACGATGACCGGGTGGGTGCATGACGTGCTGGGCCGGAACTGGGCTTGTTTCACTGGAAGGAAGGTGGGAACTACCTCTGAAAATGGGATGATGAACGCAGCACACCCTCAGAGTCTCAAGGAAAAGTGAGTGAGTTGTCACCAATGAAACATGTATTTCGTTTGGTTTATAGTATATATAATTATGTGTGTATGTTGATTCTTGAAAAATTTATTTTGATTATATAAAATTTATTTGGCTTGGAAACAAAACTTGACTGGAAAAATATGTTGACTGTTGTAATTGAGAGAAGAGCCCTATTTTTTTCCCAAAGCACTCCAAAACTAATGTAACAATGATGGCTTTAAAGAAAATTTATATAAGAGGACTACATAACTGCAATGACTAATAAGTAAAAGTCATTTTATTATTGCCATATAAAAACATGTTGCATAATATTTGTAGGTACATATGATCATGTTGCAACAACTGTAGGTGACACTAACTGAATATAAATTTTAAACAAGGCAATAGTAACTGAAATTAAAATTCTTAGTATTTATGTTGTGTATGTCATTTGCTAGGGCTGCCACAGCAAAGTACCACAGGCTTAATGGCTTAAAAAACAGAAATTAACTTTCTCACACTTCTGGAAGCTACAAGTCCAAGATCAAGATGATGCCTCTCTCCTTGGCTTGCAAATGGCCGCCTTCTCTCTGTGTCCTCATATGATTCTCCCTGTGTCTGTGTCCTCATTTCCACTTCTTGTAAGAACACCATTCATACTGGACTAGAGCTTACTGGTATGACTTCTTTTTACCCTAATTTCTTCTTTAAAGGCCCTGTCTCTAAATACTGTCACATGCCGAAGTCCTGGAGGTTAGGACTTCAACATTTGAAGTTTGACAAGATACAAATCAGGCTATAACATTCGGTTAATGGTTTTGTTAAGTTAGGTGCACTTTAGGTAACTGTGAACGACACAAATAAGAGATTTCAGACTTTTGTTAGTTTGGGAAGGAAAAGGAAAAGAAATATTATTGGTAGTGACTTTTTCTGTTTTATTTAGTTGTGAAGTCCACTGAAAGTGTATATGAACAAATCATCGAAAGCAGGTCACACTAGTGGGGGATGACAGCAGCAGAGAGATGGGGGGCATGAGTTTAAAGAGGACAAAATGCGCTTGTCAGGGAAAGTGCTGACCTAGATCTAGACTAATCCATGCCCCCCATTTTTAATTTATTTTTTTAATTGCTTGGCCTCACTTGACCATTGAGCAACCCATTTCCTAATAAGCTGTTCACTTCTTACTTTACCAATTAGAATATACTCCATACTATTGTACCTTTTTGATATCTCAAATATTGCTTCATTTAGAGAAGAAACTAAGCTGCTAATTGGAGTGCTCAGAATATATGTTGCCTCACCTGTAAAAGGAGCATTTGGGATGAAATTAAGCTCAAGATCTCTTTCAGCTCTTAAAGATCTGCTAACCTGTAGTAAGGTACATTATTTTTAATCTCACTTGATTTAAAAAATATATGCGTACATACTTTTTTAAATCCTCACATGAGGACATGCTTATTGATTTTAGAGAGAGGGGAAGGGAAGGAGAGAAATGTCGATGTAAGTCAGAAACGTCAATCAGGCACCCTGACTGAGGGTCAAACACGCAACTGAGAACCTTTCGGTTTACGGGATGATGCTTTAACCAAATAAGCCACACTGGTCAGGGGCAATATATGTACTTCAGCCATTAACTCTGTAATATGCCAATCACAAGGTAGTTTTCAACAGTTACATTCCCTGGATCATGGCTGCATAAGAGTGTGATTAACTGGAGAACAGGAGACATGGCCAGAGGTGACATCACACAGCCTATGCCACTGCGGTGCAATTGTCAAGTTCAGTGGTAGTTTGGTAAAGCTGGTTTGCTTCTGTTCCCTTTGTCAGGGATTCTCGTGTTTATGAAAATTGGACTAACAAGTGGTAGGGTTCCATTTCCTGGCTTGAATGCTCATTGGCTTTATCCAGAATCTCACTAGCCACTGGTTACTGTAACACCAGCCCAAACTTCTCTGCCCGCATGTGGGGATCACTTCCAGTTGTAAAGGTAATAGTGCAGGTTGCGTCCCCTATGCCAAACTTGAGCTTCTTTGGGAAGGTTTTGTTCTCCCTGAGATCTAGTGCATTGAACAAGCCAAATGCTTAAATTTTGGCAAGTACAAGGGTGTCGCTCACAATGTCTACAAGAGGAGTTTGGGTGTGAGCATTGTAGAAAGAGTAAGCAGCCTTTAGACTCGTAGGAGTTGGATGACTCAGGATGGTGGAGGGAAACATATAAAAACACAGGAAGTCTGTCACCTCCCCATTTGCATTCTCCACCACGAAAGTATCAATGATATTCTCCTGGGGATTAGAACCAGTGCTCTGCCTCTTCCTGGCTGGCATGAGGTGAAAAGGCTGCAGGTACCTAGTGAGGAGCTGATGCACTGCTGGAATGGCCTTGTTTTCCATTGGTCACAGTCCAGCTGTCTTGGAAGGCTAGGGCAGTCGGTAGAGCTTCATGGTATCTGCATGGTCATATTTCCACTCAGGTAGAAAATCTTCAGTCAGCTTCTATGGGTTTAGGAACAGATGCCAATACCTACAGGTGTCAACAGGCTTTGGAAATATTGCCATGGCAGTGTAAAATGCCCTCCAGCTGAACCCACCCACTTATCTCATGGATCAGGACTGGAGCCAACTCCCTGGAGCGCAGCGTGTTGTGCACACACAGGAAATTGTTCTCCACCACCTCTGTGTGTCATAAATGTGGTTGTTTCCTGGGATGGCGCTGCTGAACCCAGCCAGTTTCCGACCTGAGGCAACTCGAACCCCAGTGCCACTGAGGGAGCCAGCCAGACAGCCTGAGAGCCCATAAAAGAAATTCTAGGGAGTAATCAAATCGGACCACTGTTATCATTTTCCACATAATTCTCATTCGGGAGGCTGTGTAATTTTTTTAGCACACCTCAGTCCCCCAGGTCCTAGGCTCACCAGGTGAAGCCCTGGGGCAGGTGTGGGGCTCCTGGCAGATGTAGTCTTTGTCAAGCTCCTTGGACCATGGGTGTTTTCCACTTCTCCCAGTTTGGGCATGGGCTCTGTGTCCCTGAAGTGGTTCCTTTCCTTGCTAGCTTCCTCCACTGTTGTGACAGGTCCCTGACTCACTGAAAGCAGTTCAATGGCTTTCTGTATTTCCTGGATCCTCCCTGCTGGCCAAGAGTCCATCTTCACACATTGTTTCCAGGCTGCATCTGTCTCACTGCCTTTCTCTTTCTTCTTTTTTTGTCTCTTTTTCTTCTTTTTGGCTCCAGTGTCATTGGCTGGCCTCAAACCACCCCGCTTGTTGCTGGTGCCCTCGTTTTGGCAGTCGCTGCAGGGCTCATGGCCAGCCATGCCCGTTCCCTTCCATCCTCTGTGGACCTGAAAGTGCCGGTGACTTCATGTGCAGCTCGCTCTCATTCACCAGGAACTGGCCTCCGTGCCTCCTTGATCTCATTGGACCTCAGACCCTAAAAGTAACAGTGTTTGAGACCTACTTCCTCATTTCTGTAATGTGTATAGCATATGATG
Source organism: Macrotus californicus (assembly GCA_007922815.1). Taxonomy (NCBI): domain Eukaryota; kingdom Metazoa; phylum Chordata; class Mammalia; order Chiroptera; family Phyllostomidae; genus Macrotus; species Macrotus californicus. Next base: position 30,542 of record VMDR010008222.1, on the reverse strand, counting down.
TTTTGCTAGAAGTCATGGTACAACAATGAGGGAAGTGAGGCTGATTATTACTCCCCAGACACTTGGAGTCCATGAAATAGTGACTCTTATCAGTGGACAGTATCTCAAGATATCCATTTATAAGTTAAAATTTACTCTTATCTAAAGAAACAAGCAGCTAGTTTGTCTTTGCTGTGATAGTGTTGTGAGGATTATGATACAAGTGGCTTTATAACCTGTTTAATAAAGGTTCCTCTGTGGTTTCGCTCTGCAGCAAATGGGGAAGAAGGGGAGTGACTTTGGTAAAACAATCAACCATTATCTCTGCGGCTGCATGTTTTTCTTACACATTTCAGTGCTGCCAGGTTTTTTGACTATAGCGAAATGATTTCTCTATGAACATCTAACTTAAGAGAAAAGTTCACGGTATGCCTAAGACATTACTCAGGTTAGGTATATCTTACTTTGCCTAATGGAAAGTTTATAGAGGTCTTGGGTAGTGAGTCACACTGAAGCCACTGAATCTTATTTAGTAGTAGTAATCTGATAAATTCTACCATTCTTAGTACCTGGCACATAGGTGTGATACGTGTTCAAATTACATAATCAACTCCCCTGATTTTTTTTTTGTTTTTTGCTTTGTAAACATACTTTTAGTGTGCTGTATTTATTTACATCTGAATCCCAGCATTTAGCACCAGGTAAACCAGTGCTTCTCAAATTTTAGTGTTATCCTGAGTCACAGGTTGGGGGAAGGAGGGTCTTATTCAAATGCATATTCAGGTGTTCTGGGTCGGCTGCTTAGAGTCTGCATTTCTAACAAGTGTCCACGTTCAAGAACCAAATTTTAGTAACAAGGCTATAAATTAAATGTTCATACAGAAAAACATTTTAAATTATGCAGCGATGTGATTTTCCGTGCTCTGTGTGCAGTGCACAATTTGTTTTGTCCTGTTCTCTTCTTCGTCACGAAGTCGTAGCGGTTCATTGCGGACATTGTAAGAGGAGGGAAGACGGTGACCCCCTGTCGCCCTCAGAAATGGCCATGGCTGGCACTTAAAATATATAATAAATATATATTGCACTCTCACGTAATTAGTTAATTTTATGTAAACTTCTTTGCTATCCTAGTGTTAGTGCCCTTTCAAACCACCAAATAGGCTTCCAGACATTTTTACTGAATAAACTATATCGTAAATTAAGTACCGGTATTTATTTAATTAGTGCCTTACCTGAGAACATTTGTTTTGGTTCTCTATAATCCAACACAAATATGAAAGTGTTTCATTAAACAATTTTATGCATACATCTCACTTAGCTGAACTTCTGTTTTCATAGGAGACATTCCAATTCCAAGCTACTGATACATATATCAGTGCATATATACTGATATACATGTGAGTGTATATGTATACATACACATTCGTATATGTGCATGTACACATACAGTGTATAATACTGATATGTGTCGGTATATAAACATAGATGTATGTATATATGTATGTGTATACGTGTATATACATGTGTGTATATATACATATATGACCTCAGGCAACAGTGGATGGTGCCTTTTGAACTCATAGGTCTTTATATATGAACCAAACCCAAATTTGCTTTGGTGCCAGAAAAGCAGCTTTGTTTGAACAAAGGATATCAATGCAGACTGTGCTATAAACAACAGTTTGTTTAAAATATGAGGGGCAATGAGGAAGGTGTATTTCAATAGCCTGATGTCTATAGATCCAAATTAAGGGAATTTTTCAGATTAAAATACCATTTATTGTTGGAATGTCTGACGCTGCCACTCAAGGTTCCCAGGGATTCCTTAGCTGGGTCAATGGGGTCACGTGCTGCATGCCTCACTGTAAGATGACTTGGGTGCAGTGGAATCTCATTAGGGTTAAGGATAGTTCAAGGATCCTTAATATTTTGATTTCTGAAATTGGATTTTATTTTATCTTATGATTTCAGTTTATCTAAATTTTTGTTCTGTATATGTGATGTTGCTTGTCCTATTGACTGTTTGGAAATTCAGCATTGTATGCCTCTCTATATACTGTGGTACTCCTAACGTGTAGATTTTTTAAATAGATTTTTATTCTAGAATAAAGATTATTTTGAAGATTTGAATAAACTGCTGATGTTATATTACCAAAAAAAATTGCCTTCCTGAAAAATTATACCACTTCACACTTTGGCCCAGAGGATAAGAGTGCCTATTTCAGAGGAGTCTATTTATATCAATAAAAAGTGTACCTAAAGCTGCTTTATTTTTGTTGGCAGGTATTCCAATAGGCTCTACAAATACAATCACGACTTTGTGAAAGCGATCAATGCCGTTCAGAAGTCTTGGACTGCCACCACATACAAGGAATATGAGACTCTTACCCTGAGAGAGATGATTAGGAGAGGGGGTGGCCACAGCCGGAGAATCCCCAGGTAATAAAGCACATCTCTTTACCACTAATAAAGACGTTTGTGTTGAATGCCAGCCTCTCTTCCAATCAGCATCTCTCCCTGGATTGCCCACCATTTTACTGGTCATCCCAATATAATTTTTTTTCTGTCATCTTTCTTTCTGACCGTCTTCCTCTCGTATTCATACATACTCTAATGCTCTCCAAGTCCTATTTATGGGTATTGCTTCACAGCATCTGACGCTTGCATGACTTCCTTTCCATTTTCTGAATGCTGGGTTAGTGAGGGCTTTGTCTTCTCTTTCCTGCATTATGGATTAGCCTCCTGCCTCCTGTCTCTTTGGTCTCTTTCCCTCTCTGTCCCCATTCTTAGCTTTTCTATAAAATATTGCCAGTTTCATCTTTCTATACTCAGCTATTATTGTGTTACTACCTATTGTATAATGAATAAATTTAACTTGGTAACAAAAACCACCTATATTTGACCATAACTATATTTACTACCGTGACCTGCTTTCAAATGTATGATACAATTCCTGGAAACTTTCCTTTCACATGACCTCCATTCATTCCATTCCCTTTGCCTCAGATACCCCTCAATTTGCCTATAATAGCTGTCAAATTTGCCACCTGTAAAAATCTCAAAAATCCTCTCTGTGTTTCAAAGTCTAAAAAAAAAAATATTTCTTATTTATCAATATACCTCTACTTACCCTTAGCAAGGAGTGACATTCCTACCTTTAGCTTACATACCCCATGGTGTATTCTTACTTTAGGAAACTAGGTGATAATACTTTTAATTTATATAGTCAGGAATTTGGTAGATTTTTAAAAATTCTTTCAAAACCATAGCTAGATAGATCTTAATGTATAAACTTAACATTTGCAAAGTAACCAAGGATATTTCTGAGATGCCATACCTTGCTTCAGGAGAAATGTATACAACTGAAGCCAATAGGGAGCTATGGGAGTCAATAAATTGTCTGGGCAAGTATTTTTCCTCAGTACGTCACAACATGTCCCAAGTTTCTGAGAATACACTGTTTTCTTCACATAAATAGAATCTGTGGTTCAGATTGTATTGTTTGAAAAGGCCACTGATTAATTAATTGTTAACTAAGTAAAATGCATTCTAACTTTTTATCTGCAGATGAATAATTGTAATGCTCTGGTATTTTTCAACTACGAGGCTGTTTAGAGATTTTCCCTATCAAATTGATAGCATTTTCTCACTGTTCTGCCCCTTTTCCAAAAAAGAATATACAATATTCATAATATTGCATCCAATATTTCTCAAGGTGTATTCTATAAAATTTCTAGTCTGTGAGATGCTCTTGTTATGCCAAACCGGGGAATGGAGTGTGTCCTATTCCTTCTTAGATTTGTAAAGTGAAGGGGGAAAGGGGCTCCTGCCTGAAAGGTCTGAGACTCAGACACAACTGCTTTGCCACATTTCATGTCTCAAGTAGAGGAACTCTTTTAAACTATCTTTTAAAGATTTTAGTAATTTATTTTTAGAGAGAGGGGAAGGTAGGCAGAAAGAGAGGGAGAAACATCCATGTGAGAGAGAAACATTGATCTGTTGCCCCTTGCATGCACCTCAACCAAGGAACGAACTCTCAACCCAGGCAGGTGCCCTGACCGGGAATCAGCAACCCTTCATTTTGCAGGATGATGCCCAGCCATCTGAGCCACACTAATCAGGGCCATCTGAGGAACTCCTGTGCTTGACTCTTCTCTCCTTCCACCGAACCAAGTTTGCTCTGGAAAAGAGCTAGCTTTATGATGGGCTACTTTTGAGGCTAATGTTCCAGAGAAGGTTTGAGATATGAAGATGGAATTGAGTGAAGTCCGAAATAAGGAAGCAGACACCGTGGTCTAGCAGCCTCATTTTCAGTAGCATTTTGTATATAATAGAAACTCTGGGATTCTTAATTTCAGATTTAGGGAGTTTGTGCAACTGCTGAAATTATAGAAAAAAGTATCATTCTTGGGCATCTCTCTGAGTCCAGAGCATTCACTAGATTCATAAAGAATGTGGACCCAAATGATTAGGAGCTGTTCATGTACAGTATGACGGTAATCTTTGTAATTCCCGCTACTCCGTCTTCCACATTCCTCTTTTACTCTCTTCATTTTTACACCATTCAGCTTCAGTTGCCACACTGTTGCTTTGTCTGTGTGTGCACTGAAGGGCAAACATTCTGCCCAATGGAATGGTGGAAAGGACTGAATTCTATCAGCATCGTATTTACTCCTCTTAATGACAGTTATCATTATAATAGCTTAATAACTTACCAAGAACTTGTCAGAGACAGGCCTTTTCTAAGCCCTATTTTCATAAAAATCCTTTGAGGTAGGTATGCTCGTACCCATTTTAATAGGAGTCCATCATAGTTTTGTGACCTTAGGGTCTTTGTCTGATGTCACACAGGTAGGAAGTGCTGAAACCACTTGAAGGAGGTTGGTATGGCTCTGAGATACCTGCCTTGAAATTCCTTTTTTATCCTCCATACTTCTTAGTGTGTTATTACGTATACACAGGACAACTAGTTAATATTTACTGATTGATTGAATCATTTGGCCTTTCAATATAAAATCTTAGAAACTGTTTATTTTCTCCCAAAATTTGTTTGTACCCTAGTTTTTATTCATAAACCTCAGAAGAAATATCCGTGATTTTAATTTTGCTTTATTTTTTTCCTGCCCTACATATAAAATTTGTATGATGTATAATGTTTTATGTACCTTGGTTAGTCCATGGACATGATCCAAGTTAAAAGTTTTATAGCATTACTGTAATTTCTTTGCATTTTAATGATAATTTCTTTATGTTTCAGTCTCTTTTTTAAAATATTTATTTATTTATTTATTTTTAGAGAGGAGGGAAGAGAGGGAGAGAAACATCACTGTGCAAGAGATACATCAATCAGTTGCCTCTCACATGCTCCCCACCCGGGGACCTGGCCCGCAACCCAGGCACGGTCCCCAACTGGGAACCAAAGCAGCAACCCTCTGGTTCACAGGCTGGCACTCAGTCCAGCCAGGGTTATGTTTCAGTCTCTTAATGCTGTCTTACATATGGTCAAAGACCACCTCATGTTCATTTTCTAGCAATGTCCCTGGTTTAGTTCATGTTTTAGTGAAAAGTGAATTGGCACTGCTGCTAGAATATGCTGTCTATTCTTTATAGTTCTCCAGGTTTTGGTTGCTAGTCATAAGTGATTTTTTCCCCTTTGCTTCACATTACTTTTGTTTTGTCCTAGCATTAGGACAAATTATGCCATCCTTAAGAGAAGTGTGTGAGAGAAGGAACATGAAGAAGCCCAGAAATCATCTTTGTCAGTGACTAAATTGGAACCTGGTAAAGACCAACTTGGTAACCACTGGAAAGTTAGAACACTGTGGTATGATAATGCCAAGTTAGTAAGAAATTCAAGTGGTTTACAGTAACAGAAATATAAGTGTTACCGCAATCCAACAGTAGTGCCCTAGCAAAAGAGTTGGTGGAGTAGAGAGAGAGGTGAGTTGGGTTGGGGTTGGGGTTGGAGGCTGCTGCTCTATGAGCAGTCATTAAAATTAGGAGTCAAGGAAAGTCTCTAAGGGCATTTCTTCTAAGCTTTGGACCGCAGGCATTTTAGATAAAAGGGAGCAGCCATACAAAGACATTGAACTTAGCGTTTGGCTTGGGCAGACATTAAGAGGTCTAGTGTGGCTAGGGCTAGAATGCTTTATTTGTGTGTGTGTTTTAAATCTCTCATACAGAGAAGTTTATAGAACAGTTTTCTCCTTTCCAGAAAATGCCTAGCCATCATCTCCTCATCCCAGGGAACTCTCCTGTTGTGTCTCATTTTCCCAGCATATCACAGAAGGTGTAGCTCTGTAATGACAAAGCAGTTTGTCCTCTGTTTATGGAGCCAGTCGGCATGTGTTATACTCGGGCCTTTCGTTTCTGTGCCTCCTTCACTTCTTTTACCACCTCGTTGTCTCTGCCACGCATCCCCGAATCAGACATCAGCAATTCCTCCATCTCTCTTCTTCCTTTGTATGCCATCTTTACCTTCCCATGCCTACTTTCTTGGTCAAAATCCATAAAAAATAAGAGAATGCAGCTATTGAAACATACTAAAAATATCATTGCAGTGTTATACAAAACCAGTGTCATTTCACAGGGGAAAGCGACTAAATCATGAAAAAGAAACAGGTCACGAAAGCCATTTCCACAACTGAGTTGTGTAATAGATACATTGTATAGATTGTCACCTTACTGTGCAGTACACATTGAAACACTGGTGGCACAAGTGCTCCTTGGGGCTGAGTCTAGATCCTAGCCAGCCCGGAGGTTGAAATCATGGAAGCAGAGGTGAGGAAGTCATCCTTAAAGGAAAGACTGTGTATTAATGTCAAATGTATGTTTCCATCCCAGGCCCAATCCTGCACCAGTAACTGCTGAAATACGTGAGAAGATGTTACATTTGCCAACCTCTTGGGACTGGAGAAATGTTCGTGGTACCAATTTTGTTAGCCCTGTTCGAAACCAAGGTAAAAAAAAAAGTTTAATTTTTCATTAATTTATTCTGAAGCATTTATTGAACATTTGTTATGAGCCAAGTTCTGGAGTAGATTCTGGGGATCCAGAAATGAAATGGGGATGATTCATTTTCGAAAGAAATGGAAACGATACGACCAATGAACACTCACTTCTTCCTTTTACATCCATGACAGACTTTGGTACTAGACAATCTCTCCAACTGAGCACAGAATTTCTTAATTATCCTTCTTAGTATAGGTTCCATATAGCTAATGAAATTAATCAGAGTGACATGTAAGCCAAACTTATTTGCCTTCCTAGCAGGAGAGATTCATGTAGAAACGAAGAATTGCATACAAATAAAATCGATCTTCCTTCTGCAAGTGGTTTGCTGGAATCCTACTTTGCTACCTGCCTTCCCATTCCCTGCCCTGACCCCATTGTTTAGTCTGTAATTACTGTAGAAGCCCAGAAAATGGATCCATAATTTTTTTCTGTTAGATTTTTTGATCTCTGACCTTTCCATTCACTTTGTGTCAGAATATTATATATTATGATAAATATTAACCCTGCTTCCAAAATGGTGGCCTGGGATCAGAGCCCAGGTTTACCAAAAGTATCACTATAAATGTATTTTACCAGTTATTTCCAGAAGCTGGATACAGTATGAGTAGATTTAATAACTCTTCCTTGAATAGCACTTTGACAGCAAATTATCTTATCCTAAATTTTAGCCAACAATGACTTGGAGAATCATTTATGTAATACTCAAGATTATTACTTCTCAGTTCATTCTGAAGATAATTACAGTACATATGGCTGATTTGTTACTATAAAATAAGATAAAATATGTGTAGTATTTGCTGTCTGGAATCATTCCGACTAGTGTCTCCTGAGAGGATTATAAGTTAGTAATACCCAAAGATAAACTGTTCTTTCCCTTACCTAAAAATTCGGCGACAATCAGCTTCCGCTTCTCAGCATTCACCCCGACCCTCCAATTTCATCCTCACTGAACTCTTACAAAGTGCTCTAAGTACAGAGCTTCGAGCAGGTCTTGCAGCAGCCAGTCGGCACGGTTCCTGTCCTGCAGGAGACACCAGGGTCTCATCTCTTTGTCTTTCCCTTGTACCAGTTATTCTAGGACTCTTCGACTCCCACCTTCTCTCTCTCTGGGGAGGGCTCCTCTGGAAAGGAGGGATTGGAAATGAGAGATATTTGAAGGTAGTTGAGAAATGAATGCAAAGTGAAATTAAAGAATAGATGTTAAAAAGAGCATTAAAATTTTCTCTATCATCAGACACATTTCCTATACTTATTTGAAAGGAGCAAGTAAATGCTGCATGTGCGTGTTGATTATGAGGGCTTGGCACCTGGTGGTTTCTGTTGTGTTTCATGTTTACAAAGTATCTAACAGGTTAGGAGATTTTTTTAATGGCTGAAGATATAAAGACTAATGTGACATTAGCCTTTAGGAAAGTCTCCAGGAAAAGCGCCTTTTCCTAGAGGCTTATACTTTAGCAAGACTTGCAAGCAAAATGTTAAAAAACAATATGATAAATGATTTGAGAGAGTGTTTTTAAAATTCATTAGAAGCATAGGAGAAGGTGGAAAGAAAAGTTTAATTCCACCCACTTCCCAAAACATGTGACTAACTGATGCGACAATAATTCAGGGGAAGAAAATTAGACTTTCTCAAGCCAGATTCTTTGACATTGGTTTTCTTGTAGTTTGGAAAAGCTAAGAGTGTCTCCAATGACCCATAATCCTTGAATGTTATAAATATGATTTGTACAGACATGGGTAATTGAAAATCAGAGGGATTTGAAAGATTAATTGCTTTTGAATTGATCCCTCATCTGTAGTATCTTGTTTGGCACTTGAGAACATAATGTACTTAGAAGTTCCTCTTTTGACTTTCTTTTGTCTTTTTTTTCTACTTTCAGTTGGAAAAAAAAAATATTTTCTCTTCCTACTACTTGGGCTACTTGGAAATTTCCACTAACTTTAAACACACTGATGTTCTATATAACCCAGAATTCAAAATCAGCCACAGTCAAGGGAATTCACAAGTTTATGCAGAGAGAAAATCAAGATTAATGGAGAAAAGAAGTATTGGAGGAGAAATGAGTTTTTATGTTTGCACTTGAAAGCAGGTTTAAGCACCAGCCTTATAGCTAGGCTGACTATGAAGTGTGAGAAGGGAAGAGAGCCAGGAAATTGGAAGAGAGGGTCATTCTTAGTTTTTCTCCCAGCTATGCTGACTTTATTTATTATATAATATCTTCAAGAGAGAACAGGGATGTCTCTCAGATCATGTTAATTAGGAAATCAGAGTGTTTTGCAAATGTTTAAAATGTACTTCATTTCAGCTTTGTTTTAAATACTATTTACGCTGTCAGAGCTGGGAGGCAGGAACCCTAAACTCTCTGCTTTACTGTATTCATTTTACACAGAAAATACAGGGAAATGCCAGAAAGGTCAAGTGACTTGCCCAGAGCTGAGTGACGAAGCAAGAGGGAGAGGGGGGAAGAAAAGGAATCCTGATTCCTTACTCCTAGTTCAGCGTGTTTTCTGCTACTAGAAGATGCAGCTAAACATAGTTAAATCATGGGCAAATCATATTATCTATTTGAGATTGTGAAAATTTGATTTTGGCAGAGTTCTGTCTGGGTCAGATCTCCCCTAGCCTTCTTAAGGGCTAATGGTTTTTTAGAATGTAGACTCTGGCCTTGACTTTTGCAAAGTCATTAATTAACTGATATATTCTTCCAGGAACTACAAGGGCTCGAGGGAGGTTATCTCCTTTTTCCATTCCCATGATGTCTCTCATTCTCAGCTCCTTACGTGTGGATTGTGCCTCCCACAGTGATGGATGGTCAGAAATAACCAAAAGAGGTTATTTCTGTGGCTGTCATGGCCAAGAATGCTGGATAACCAAAATAGGGTTGTTTCCACACTCTCGAAGGATGCTATTTTTTTTTTAAAAAGATGCTGGTGTTTCATTATAGGAACATAGGCTTTGGTTATTTACTGTCACTCATGTAGTTCTTTGACATTCTATGACTTGAAAGGTCAAGAATGCCTAAGGATAGCATTGTTTGGATAGTTTAAATAAAATGTATATTTATTTTGGTCTATTAAGTAACTAGATGACAGAGAAAGAACATGTGAAGATTCATTAAAGTAGATATAGCCCCATGAACTGAAAAAGACACTAGGCCTGCATTAAGAGTGACGTAGACACTAGTACCTGCCATCTACTAGCTGTGTGACTTTGGACAGGTCATTATTGCTTCCTTCTGAGTCTCGGTATGTGCATGATCATGTGAGTGGGTTGTATATTAGATGAATTCCAAGGCCCCCTTCTAAATGTTTGTCTTCTAATGCTCATAATTTAGGTGATCCTTCAGCATCAAAAGCAGTATATGATATGATTGGATAAATCTGAGATGTTTATGGGGAGAATTTTGAGGAACATCATAAATGGTAGCAGTTAAAAGGTAGTAGGGCTCTAATAGATTCTAGGGTTTGGATCTTTGATGTTGTTGAATTACTTAGAGGAGGCTCACTTTAGGGTCTAGAGTTCTGCCTCCCTTATGGCTTAGAAATAAGTCAAGGTTGACTCTTTCCATTGAAGTCATTCTTTTTTCCTGGACATAAATATGTATCTATTGTTCATAACTTGACTGTTCTTTCTATAAATGTGAATTGAGTTCCCTCATTGCATCAGGCACCAACATGAAGAAAACATGTTTCCTGTAAATACTCAAGGAAATTTACAGTATAGCTTGTGGAAAACAATATAAATAATTCAAGTAGATGTGGGATGTTGGAGGCTGAGCATAGAGCATCCCGGACCTCCTTTGCAGTGAAGGAGGAACAAGATCAACAGTTACCTTCTGCAGGTAATATATTTTGGATGCATAATGTTCTTTTGAATATTTTTGTCTCTCAGGAAGGCAGTTACTAAATTATTACATTCATATTTATTAAAGAGAACAAAGACAGCATTCTCTTTATGAAGAATGAGTTTTTTTGAGTTGTAATACTATATGTTCCCGAATCTTATCTTGTGTACATAAGGAAGTGCTCACCACTAAGATAATTCAGTCTCTGATATTAGTGAAGTGGACGACATACCAATTGTGTAGAATTACATTTAATACCAATGTCTTGAATTTGGTACAAGCATATGGCCATGTAGAATTTGTATCGGTGGCAGAGTGAAAGAGGCTATGTAATAACAGAAGTATTAAAATTCTGTTCATTTCTTTCTAGAATTATAACAAGTAGATTTCCCAGTTCTGTTACATATGTGCCATGTTTTCTTGTTTATTTCTTAACCACACATATTGAAGAAACAAAGAAAATAATATTGTTCACATAGTTTACCTCATAAGACAACATTTTTCCTTCCTTTGAAACAGCAACTATGTTCCTCGCAAATTACTTTGTCTTTGCCAGAGCATCGAGGTGTTACACAAAACACCTTTTCCCTTCTCCCCACCACCGTCCGACTCCTTTCATGTTTCTTTCTCCTCTCGGTGCGACTTTCCAGGGACCGCGGCTGTGCCACTGGCACCCTCATCGCCTCGGAGCCTGTCTGCTTTCAGTTTCACTGCCTCCGTCTACTGTATGTCATTTCCTCAGTGTGTGCCTTAAATACCATATCATTATAATTGCTCTCTTACCCTTCTTGGGCGTTGTGGTATTTTGCCTCCTTGGCCCTGGTTGAATCCAACTCTCTACAATATACTCCTGCCTCAGCCATTCTTAGGGTTAGTTCCATGTAGCAAATTGGTTTAGAAAATGCTGCTGTAGAGATATTTAAAAGCTCAGTTTACACGTACCCCTCCATAGTTTTCTTTCAACCTGATGGCTCAGAATGTTGCAGATGTCAATCATTTCTTCATGATCAAGAATACTGTCAAATGCTTTGCAGAAGTTGGGAGTTTTTTGTTCTTTTCTTTTTTCATCTTAAAATATTCTCAAGGAAAGCCCCATGTAGTAACATTGGCCTTTTGATGGAAAGCTGAAACCTTAATGTGTGCCTGTAAGGTCACCCATGCTCGTCGGTGGGCTCCGCTTCAATGCGCTCACCCTTCTGAATGACCACAGCAGCACTCAGTATGAATATGTCAAGGTATCCAATCCATTCAGCTTTTTCTGTTTCTTTGTGACTGCTTGAAAGGTCTCCTGGGTTATGTGTCTTTTTTTTCCATCACCAGCATCTTGTGGAAGCTGCTATTCCTTTGCTTCTGTGGGCATGCTGGAAGCAAGGATACGTATACTGACCAACAACACGCAGACGCCAATCCTGAGTCCTCAGGAGGTTGTGTCATGCAGCCAGTACGCTCAAGGCAAGTGTTGACTCCAGGCACTGTTTGCTTGTGTGTGGTTGGACATTGTTGGCAAAGGCCAAAGGATGGTGCAATAGAGAGAGCACATGTCTGTAGTCAGAAAACCCCGGTGCGAGTTCTGGCCCCATCACTTACTGGTAGGTGGTTTCTTACGCAGTTCACTGCACCATCCAGCAAAATGTCATACAGCAAATGCTGTATAATGGATGAGCACTGCCTGTTAGGGGCTTCTTATATTTATCACCCAACAATGCTCAAACCCTTGAAAGAGTAGATCTAATCCCTAATTCATACACAGAGAGCAGACATGAAGTCGTTCGGTGATATTTTGAAGGCCACTCAGCTTCTAACCCTTAAGAGTTTCAGTTCCCACTAAGGTCTCCCTCCAAAACCTGGTTCTTATTAAAACCACACTGACACTGGTTTTTCTTTAGGGTAATTTTTAAATTTCATGTGTACATTTTTAGAACAGGGCATATGCAATGTATGTAGAAGCCTAGTTGCCATTGATTCAGGGAGAAACATTCCCATTTTAAGGCTTGATTTTGTCAACCCCAGATTTGGAAAATAAAAAGTTGCTCAGTTCACCAGTGAAACTGCTGGTGAGTGAGTGTTTGTCAATGAGCCTTTCATTCTTTCTGAAATTTATATCAAACACTGGCACTGTGACCCCGAGGCTCTGGGGACTGTGATGTATCCAAACAGTCCTTCCACTTATGAAGAGCCGTGTCTGAATATTAAATAATGACAATAATAATGAACATTTATTGCTTTTACATGAAGTAGCTAATTTCAGTCCTATAAGAACAGTACAGTTGCTATCTGTATTTTACAGATAGGTAAACAGAGACACAGAGAAATTCTTCACACAGTTTTGGATTTGAGCCTCCACAGTCAGGCTTCAGAGTTTCCCAGTTCACCACCGTGCTACAGCCCCTTCAGGTGCTGAATAAATGTCTGTTAGACAGACAGGGATGAGAGGATAGTGAGCTACATGGCTGCTGGTTGAATGAATGAAGTGACATTTAAGCTAGGAACAACTTCCGGGGTAACAAAAAATTAATGGAGTAGAAAAGAAAGACTAGGAAATGGGACAATTTCTCCTTGTGCCCCTTCACAGTAACAAGGTAATAACTCTGTGTTGTTCATCCTCAGGCTGTGATGGCGGCTTCCCATACCTCATCGCAGGAAAGTATGCCCAAGATTTTGGGCTGGTGGAAGAGGCATGCTTCCCCTACACAGGCACCGATTCTCCATGCATGCTGAAGAAGGACTGCTTTCGTTACTACACATCTGAGTACCACTATGTGGGAGGTTTCTATGGGGGCTGCAATGAAGCCCTGATGAAGCTGGAGCTGGTCCATCATGGGCCCATGGCGGTTGCCTTTGAAGTCTACAACGACTTCCTCCACTACCAGGAGGGGATCTACCACCACACTGGTCTGACAGACCCTTTCAATCCCTTTGAGCTGACTAATCACGCTGTTCTGCTGGTGGGCTATGGCACTGACCCAGCCTCGGGGCTGGATTACTGGATTGTTAAAAACAGCTGGGGCACTACCTGGGGTGAGGATGGTTACTTCCGGATCCGCAGAGGAACTGACGAGTGTGCAATTGAAAGCATAGCAGTGGCAGCCACACCAATTCCTAAATTGTAGGGTGCATCTCCCAGCATTTCATGCTGACCACCTTCAGTCATAAAAGGGGATGACTTATCCACCCCCAGGCTGGAGACTTGTACCACAGCAATGTCAGATTACAAATGAATTCCTATGAAGCTTTTTGCCTTCAAAATTAAAACTGCCCTTGATTTTAATATATCTTCTCATTAACCACTGGCCTAATTTTTTCTAAGTATTCAATTAAATGAGGTTTTTACAGATGAGCTATGCAGTAATGGATTTTTACTGATCATTTCTAATTCAAACACACACTATATATTTTTTTGAATCTCTATGAAAATCACAAGAAAAGATGGCAATGACTATTTTAAAATTTTTTTATAAATGATAAGTGATATTTGTTAGGGAATTTATATGTGTGCATAAGGGAACGTCTACCATTGTCTCCTTCAGTTACATGCAGATTCACTGTGTCACTTATGTAAGTACTTTAACGAGAAAAGCATTTGAGGGTATTTCAA
>VMDR010008222.1:0-16009 GCA_007922815.1 Macrotus californicus | reverse complement strand
AGATATATTTCACAGCGGTATGAAAGCTGTGTGCTGAGTAGAGAGATGGCATCTATAGAAATGAGAGAGTAGGCAAGATTAGGCAGTCAAGCTCTAAAACATCAACAGGAACGACAAGTCTTTTGGAAGAGACTGTAGGTAGAAATCATGGAGTCTAACCTCTGCACATATGAAGAGACTAAGGCTTAGAAAAAGGACAGGTAACTCATCTAAGGTCACAGAGGTGCTAAGTAACAGAATCATGAAGAGTACCTTGACCTGTCTCCCTGAGCAACTGAGACATAATCTCAGCACTTTCCACCAGAGCATCCAAAATCCTCAGGGATACCAGGTACATGCTTGGAAGTTTCACCTTGACATGTTAAGTCTCAGAGTTTTGCCTTAACCTCATGTCCTTTCTGCATTGCCATTCACTACAGTGACACTTTTCATTCTCCTCGAACTGAAGTGGCCTTCCAGAAGTGTGCCTCATGTTGGAGGTGTGGCTTCTTGAGCCTCTTGGCACATTGACATACCTTTGAACTTTTCACTACATGGTGACCCTGAACTTCTGGAAGGCCTCAAAGAAGGTGCATTTTCTTGGTTACTGTTACTGATGGAATGTAATTTTCGTCCCACTTTATGCCTAGCCTTGTTGCTTTGTGAAAGTGAAAAAAGAATTTGAAATCAAGCATAAATTTATTTCGCACTAAAATTTATAAAGACACTACCTGTCTGCTTAACAGATAAGGTTTTATTCACAGGTGCACGTGAGCTCATCCTCTGGTCTTCTGTGGGAAAGCCATTAGAAGATGCCTATGAGAGCAAGTCCTGAAGATGCAGAGGACCCTATGGTTTCGCACAGTTTTCTGAGGGCCCTGGCTGAGCTGGGCAGGAAAATCATTCATTGCTGGTGTCATGTTGTAATACTTTAGAAAATATTGAAAAACTAGATATAGGTGTGAACCTAACTGACAATGGGAAGCAGCCCTCACAGCATCATTAGCTGAGGACAAGCAGTAGCTTGAACCGCTCGCTATGTCTTCAGAGGCTGTGGAAGGGATTGCCCGAAACGGGAGCCCCAGTTACGGCACCTCCACCTGCCCTGGTCTGCTGCGGGAGTCTGC
This sequence comes from Macrotus californicus, assembly GCA_007922815.1. Classification (NCBI taxonomy): domain Eukaryota; kingdom Metazoa; phylum Chordata; class Mammalia; order Chiroptera; family Phyllostomidae; genus Macrotus; species Macrotus californicus. Next base: position 14,903 of record VMDR010008222.1, on the reverse strand, counting down.
TTTTCCTATTTCTACACGGCAGAAAGATCGCATTTCATCCACGGCAGAGGAATTAAAGACCGTGACTAAGTGAGCATGCTTCCTCAAACCATGTGATTAAACTCTTAAGCTGTACAAAAAGCAGCAAGTTTCACTCTAAAACTTGTTTATGTTGGTGCTACTAGACCATATAATCAATGTCTGTAAACAAATTAAACTCTGGAACCACTGGGACGGCAACTCTGGCTAACCTTTCCAGAAGAACTACAGTGAAAACATGCATGGATGACACCCCTAACCGCGAAGGAAAACCGAGGTTCATGAGGCGACGAGCTCAGCCATGGCACTGACTTCATAGTGCCCGGGAAGGATTTCTGGCTCTGCCACTCGCTACTGTGAAACCTTGGGCAGTTCCCATAAACTACCTGTGCTTCATTTTCCTCATTTGTAAATGGAGCTAATGGAATAGACGTCTCTCACTGAAGTCTTCCTCCCTAAATCCGGGCTATTGCAACAAAGGAACCAAATGGATTTGCACTTTTGGGTGCCATCATTTGCTTTCTTTAAGGCCAGGCCTTCCACTATCCCAAGTGGGTGAACTAAACTGAATTCAGGTAATAAAATTTCCCTGTCTGTTCAAACTTGCTCAAGGAACTCTGGCCTCTCACCACTGAACTCAGGGGGTGAATAGGTTTGGAGAGGAAGGGATATATATACTCACTCACAGAGTTCTCTGAGGATTAAATGCCTTCAGATATGCAAAGTTTGCAGTACAGTGCTTGGAACATAATGAGTCTGCTTTTTCTGAACTCAATATGTAAAGTAATCTTTTGCTTTGGGGAGCAGCTGTGACATATTCTATTAATAGACAAGACCTACCCTGTTATGAGGAGGGGCTTAGGGGATTTCTGTTTCAAGGGGAGAAAACCACGTTGGCTGGGTGGCTCAGTTGGTTGAAGCATCGTCCCCGTGCACCAAAAGATTTCAGGTTCAGTTCCCGGTTGGGGCTTGTACAGAAGGTAACTGATGTTTCTCTCATACATTCTCCCCACCCCCCTTCCTCCTCCCTTCCTCTCTCTCTAAAATTAAATATCTCCGGTGAGGATTAAAAAATAATAATAATAAAAATAAAAGGAGAAAACCAACAGAGGAACTCTGGTACAAAGAGTTCCACAGAGAAAAACCTTCAATGGAGATGGTTTGATTTTCTGGTGGAGAGGTGAGACATCCCTCACCGCACCATGGCCGCTGCTGCCTGTGTGGAGAGAACAAGTGTGAGGTGATCCAGTTTAGAAGGATACAGCAGGGCTGAAAAGCCTCTAACAGAGAGAGAAAGGTCACTAGCTCTGAAGCAAAAAAAGACTAAGGTTGTAACAATTGGATTTTCCCATTTGGAATTTTCCTATTAGGATAAGGTGAGCATAACAGATTGACACAAAATAGTGTGGGCAGGTCACCTCAGTCCACCTCTGTCATTAAAATAAAAATGGATCTTGCAGGTGAGATAACATGCCTGGGCTTCCAGCTAATAAAGATAAATCTAGACCCCAGTGTGTCTAGAACTTTCTACTGTGCCCACTGCCTCTTAATGAAGAAAAATGGAGAAGGCTATACGTGAGACAAATGACTTCACCTTGCTTGGGCAAAATCATTTCCAAGATCCTCTGCAGCTCTCAAATCGTTTTCTGGGCTCATAGGGAAAAACGCTCTAAGTTCCAACCCATGTAGTTTGGAAGGTTGAATAGTTTTCTTCTAAACATAGTGACGTGATATGTATATCTTTTAATTGTAGTAAAGATTCATTTTTGGTTTAAAGTTAAATAGAAAGTTCCTGACCAAGATGGGATAGCTTTAGATATGTCAGAGTCTTCTGCTCTGATGAGAAGTGCGTTGATTTGAAATTGTGTATTGGTGGTGGGTCAGTTAGCCGTTGGACCTGAGTTTTATTAGCTGTAAAATATTGACCTCATTGAACCGTCGTCCTGACTGCAACTGTAAATTTGCCTGAAATTGCCTGGGCTGGGAAATAATTGAAACCTCGGCAGGCCTGGCCATGCCACACAATGTTCTCAGAGTAATAACACACGGAAATTGCAGGAGATGAACTAGACAGAAAAGGCAACACAACCCTTTGTTGGTCTCTTCCTTTTTCCTTTCAGAAGTCCATTTATTGAGATCCATTTTCTTTAAGTGCTTTTTAAGAGTTAGGAAAAGTGAAAAATTTAACCTCTCCTTTTCTGATCTTGAGCCGGTGATGCTGATGTAATACTTCGATTTTGAACTTTCTGTTTTAAAAGGCAATTTGTTTTTTGAAATTCAATTCTTTCGGCAGTTAAATGGGGAAAGAGTGATAAACTCCAAACTCTTGAGAGTTGAGGAAGGAAAAAGCTGACTTGTTCCTTCCTCTAATGCAAAAGTCGAAAGAGAGTGAAATCCTAGCAGTCAATTGAAAAGACATAAGATAGAAAAATAGCCTTCCCCTGAGGAAATGCGGGAAATGCCAGGGTGCTCGGGTTGTGCATTAAAGTAATCGTTGAGATAATTTGTTTTTTTCCTCTACTATATTTTCTTAAACTTCAAAAGTATGGAATAGTTTCAGTGTAGTATAAGACAAATGATAGAAGATGAACGCTTTTAGTATCAGACTTTTGTCCCCACATTCTCCTTTTTATGGGTTTTCTTGAGAGCTAAGAGAAAAGCCATTTTTTCCTTCAGAGAGCTCTTCCTGTGCCATCATAAAAAATTCACAGTATTCCCAGAAGACAGTAGACAGTCCAAGTTAGCAGGCTAAGCATCAGTTGCGTAACTGGATGAGTCTATGAGAGAAAGTAAACAACGTAGCACTGAACCATCAAAATGTAATGGACTTTGGAACCAGTCCTGTTTCTGAGCTTTTGGTCCGCCGATGTTTGTCATTTGGACCCGAGTCCAGTTATTGAACAGAGAGCTCTAGCCTCAGTGTCTTTGCCTGTTAAAAGGTGATGCCAACACTCTCAAGGGCTGTGACAAGATTTAAAAGAAGAAATGAGTGTTTATGCATGACCCTTCTTGTTTTTTACAAAAAGTTTAAAGTGGTTTCCAAAGGCAAAGCATGCAGTACAGAGTAAGTTCAGATAAGCGAACTGAAGAAAAGGAAGATCCAGGCAGAAAAGTCAGCTGTGGCTGAACAAAGTCTGCGTGGAGAGTACAGCACCTTCACTGTACGTAGTGGAATTATTCTTAAAACAGTGCTTCACAACCAGAGGTAATTTTGTCCTTTGGGACATTTGACAATGTGTATAGACATTTGGGTTGTCACACTAGGGGAGAAGACACTCCATAACGAAGGACGATCTGTCAGCCGAGCCAAGGACGAGAAGCCTGCCCGACAACATGCTAGCTCCCTCACACTTCTACTTTCTTTCTGGCACTAAGTGAATGTTACAGGCTGAAAGAGGGAGATAATTCTGCAGACTAAAGTTATCCCGGAAGCTTCCATGGAGTATGCAGAACTTGAGCTGAGCTGTGAAGGATCAGGAGGGGAAGTCAAAGACATGAAGGCCGAGGGGGTGGGTGAAGACTGAGGTCATGAAGGAAGATAAAGGCAAATCCCCTTATTTCAAGATGACACATTGAACCCTTTCTGAGTAGCCCCCAGCCAACAGGAACTCACTAATATGCTTTCTAAAAGATATAAAACTTAATAAATACATAGCCATAATTAATCTTGAGAGTTGGGCTCATTAGTGGTCCAGACATTGGATGAATCATTTTAACAAAGGAGGAGGGAGCAAATAAGGAGGTGGCATAATCATTGGGGGTCCACATGTGCAGAAAAATTCTGTCATACAAGGTAAACACATCAGCTTGGTAATCATGTGGTCAAGATAAAGATAAAAAGAAAGATCAGTTGCAATATTTTTGCTTAAAAAAAGCATTTGTTTAAAGCATTGATCCTTTGCTCTTGTTAAGTCATATAGACCGTGGATTCTTTTGAGATTGATAAAATTATGGACTCTTTCCCAGAAAAATGCACATGCTCATCCTAAATTTTGCACAAATTTCCAGCATTTCTTGGAAATTTACAAGCCCCAGCACAGCGAAGTATACTTTTGTGTATGTGGCACCTTTTCTCCCGGTCAGGGAGCGAGTCCAAAGTGCAGATGTTTTCACTGTGTTCTCTGAGGTACGGGCTGCAGGGAACCTTTGAAAAGTCTTGGCAGGTAGGGTGCAGGGAGCCTGTTCCAGGTAGATAGCTCAGCTTCCAGTCATAACCCCACTGTTCGTCAAGCCCTGTTTGGAAACAGCTCCCCATGAGTTCTCTGAGTCTCAGTGGCTCTCGGTTCCCAGCCCCTTGTCTTGGTTTCTCTGGGGTCAGGACCTAGTCTCCGCCTGTCATCACCATCCATTTTACTCTGACCAGTAAAACCTGCTAACTTCAGTCCTTTCTCCAATGGCGAGACTTTTCTGCTGCCCACTGCCTGCCTACAGGAGCAGTTCGTTTTGTGCAGCCCCTGCGTCCCCCAGCACTGTGCTGCCCCCTGGGTCCCCCAGCACTGTGCTGCCCCCTGGGTCCCCCAGCACTGTGCTCCCGCCATCCACAGGAGCAACACCTTTACTTTTCCCTGCCCTAGAACTAACTGCCCACTGCAGCAGTCTCACTCAGCAGGTACCTCTCACTGCCAACCGCACTTTATTTTTGCAGCCAGTTAGCTCTGTTTTTATTGGTCATAATGGTAGCTGCAATTTATCAAGGTCTTACCTTGTGCAAGGTGATGTGGTGAGCCCTTAGCGTACAGTTTCCTTCAGTTCCTCATAAAGACCTTGTCTTACAGACAAGGAATCAGAGCGCTTGAGTAACTTGCCCCAAATCACAGAACTCATCCGTTTATTTGGGGTTTGAACCCAGCAGGGTCTTTGCGCTAGAACCACAGCTCTTAACAACTCTGTACTTCTTCCCTCAAGATGTCCTTCCTGTGCCTGCCTTAGTGTTGTGTTGATTTTTCAGGGCCTGGTGCCTTTTGTTCTTCCCGTCTTTTTGTAACTGTCATACTTTGCACAATTGCTGAGAGATAAGAAGGCCCCTTCATCATTTAAATCTGGATGAATGACAGAAGGGTGGGCTCAGAGAGGGAGGCGAAGTCAGGAGGGGACGGTGAGAGAGGGATGATGGCATCCTCTACTGTGAACGCTGCGTTTCAGCTGGCCACCGCAAACAGGAACAGCTGCTTCTTTCAACAAGTGTCTTACCAGAAATGGGATAAGATTCTTAGGAAGGATTTGTCAAACCTAATGTTTAGCAGATTTGCAACAAGTGCTATAAGCTCAAATGGAATATAGTTTCTGGCAATGCACCAGGCCCTCCAAGGGAGAGTGGATTATTTTACTTGGTATGCAATGGCAAGGAAGGTATTAAGGACAGCAAGCTTCCTTCCAATATAAAAAATATAAAATAGCCCTGGCCAGTGTGGCTCAGTTGGTTGGAGCATTGTCACCCCATAGAGCGAAGCGTCATGGGTTTGATTCCCGATCAGGGCACATACCCAGGCTGCAGGTTTGAGCCCTGGTCAGGGTACGTGGAAGAGGGCAACCGATTGATGTGTTTACCACATGAGGTTTCTTTCTGTCTCTGTCTCTGTCTGTGCCTCTCTCTCCCTTCTCTCTCTAAAAGCAATAAAATACTGTCCTCGGGTGAGGATGTGGAGATATATATGTATATATGAAGAAAGATGGTTGAGGCCCTCTCTGCTACATTTCGTGCACCTCAGCATGCTGGAGGAAAGCCATCAAGCCAGCATAGGTTCACAGAACTGTAAGAGAAAGTTTCAGGTCCTCCTGGGCTCTCAGTGATTTCTTTGTGTTCATTTGAACGGCCCACCCTTGGGCTCTTGATGTTTGGAACAACAAAAGAATAAAATAGACAGAGGCCTTGTAGTTTTTGCATGAATTGTCATGGAACTCAGCTCAGAGCCCTTTACCACGAAGAGTGCGGGCTTTGGCAAGCATTCAGGAAACATCTCTTGGGGGGAGCCTTCTGTTTTTGTGATGGAAAAAATTTGTACAATTCATCACAGCATTGTTTACAGTTATAAAAAGTTGGAAACAACCTAGAATTCCAACAAATAAGAAGTAGATTGTTTATAGGACACAAGCTTGACAATATGTCATACAATATTAAAAATAAGTGTGCTGCCAATGTAACCACATTAAGAACTGTTTATGTTATGTAGGAAATCATGCTGTTTTGTTATGTAATAAGCAAATGGGCATGTAAGCACCTTCAAAAGGGCAGGAGGATTATGAATATCTGAAGTTGTTTCCTCTGTTGTTTTTGTTACAACAGCCTTTTATAAATAGCAGAAAATATAATCAAAATTTGCATAACCAAGAAACCCTCATCACATAAATATGCTCAAGTCTCTCTCCGCTCATAAAAAGCTGCCGACTTTTCATCCTATTGCAAATATCACGCTCTCCTTCTCTCAACAGCTAAGCTTCTTCAGAATAGTTTCACCTTCTCGCTTTGTGGATTTTCCCCGATCTATCGAAATCTGCCTGTGCCAAATCACTTCTTTGAAATTGTTTACATCAAGGTAAGCAAAACTCACTTTGTTGCTAAGAGCAGTTTTCAGTCTTTACCTCAGCGTTTGATATTCCGTCATGCCTGCCTCAACCTGGCCGGTCCCAGCTTTCAGGTCTCTCTGTCTTTGTAGTTCTCTTTCCAGACCCTTGGCCCCCCACTTATTCCTCCATGTTTCATCCCTCCAGCTTTTTTACCGACCCCCTTTCCCTGTCACTACACGTTGCTCTTGTCGGACATTTTCCCGTCGGTAGATGTTGTCCATGTGCTGGGGAATCCCAAAGCCAGCCTTCATTTCAGGAGCTCACGTATTAGTTATCCATTCAGGTGTAACAAATTACCCCAAAACTTAGTGGTTTAAACCACACACATTTATTATCTTACAGTTGCTGTAGGTCAGGAATCCGAGCACAGTTTCACTGGATTCACAGCCCCATGGCCTCTTAAAAGGCTGCAATCAGGGGGTCAGCCAATGGTCTGTAGCCTCACCTGAGGGCTCGAGGAGAGCGTCACTCACAGATTGTAAGCAGTATTCAGTTCCTCGAAGGTTCTTGGATTCAAGTTTCTTGCTCACTGTTGGCTAGAGGCCACCTTCAGTGCCTTGCCATATGGGCCCCTCCAATACGACAGCTTGCCTCATCCAAGTATGCAAGCTGTGAAAGAAACACAGAGAGCAGATAAGTAAAATAGGATTCAGGCTTTGTAATCTAATCATGAAAGAGGTGACATCTCTCATGGCCCCATGTTCTATTGGTCAGAAGCAAATTACTCACAGAGAGAGTATTACAGAAAGACTAGATATCAGGACGTAGGGATCATTAGGGCCATCATAAAGATGCCTATCATAATTCTAAACCAGATAGCTCACTTCCAACTTATGCATAGATGTACCGATCCCATTAGCAAGAGCAAAATGCATTAACCTGAATACATCATCCTTTTTCCACCCCCAAAGCACGCTTATTTTCATCCTTTTAGTTAGTGACATCACCATATACCTAGTTTCCAAAATCAGAAATGTAGGTGTTATGGTTGGTTTATTCTTCTTCCTCAGCCACAACATTCAGTTAGTCATGACCTCCTACCATTCTGATTTATAAGTATCTATTAAATCTGGTTTTCCACACGTCTGTCTTTGTTTGTCCACACACCTGTCTTAAGCTATCATGATTTGTTACTTGTGTGACTGCTGTAGTTTCCTAACATACCTTTCTACTTCCAGACTTGCCCTCTTCCAATCCTAGCCAGAGCAATGGTGACAAATACCACACCCCTGGTTAAAGTCTATAATGACTCTCCGTAGCTCAGGAATGTTTCAAGATGGACAGGCTGGTGGTGTGAAAATTCACATTCAACAAAACCTGTGGTTTTCATAAGGCAGGCTACAACAACTTAAAGTCAGCAAAATCTTCTTCATGGTAGGGATCCATGGAAGAGGAGTGACGAATATTGTAAGGGAAATATCTTTCTATCTGAATAACATCCAAACTCCTTAATAGGATATAAGTGCTTTAGTGTGGCATCTCACATGCGGGGGATGTAATGTTAAAACAATTGTATTTGTTTATAATAACTGCTATCAATTGTTCTTTAAAATATATTTTAGGAAGCCTGAATCCCTTGAAGATATTTCAGTCCTAGAGTGTAACTTCCCAGGCATTTTCATTTATGAAAAGTTTCATACCAGATCTAAGAAACTCAGACCTATGTATTCTAACATCTGAATCTCTGAGAGACTCTCACTCCCCAGGGTGACAATGTATGAACAGGAAAATGCTCCTCTGTGGGCCCTGGCAGAGGCCTGGGCCTGCACCTGTCAAAACAGCTCTAATTCCTCCCCAGCCCGTAGCTCGTTCTAGTTGCCTGGAATTTTGACTTGTGGCCTGCTTTTAACAAAGCTTCTCTTTTTTTAATCTGGTTGTAGGGTGGGGATGATGAAGAGAGAAACTGACATTTCCTAATTCTTTGTAACATGATCAGTTATCAAATATTTCTCCAGCTGTTGTCCTCCGAAGGTGTCAACGCCAGCCCTGAAACATTGATCTGGGAGCTGTCTATGCAGAAGCAGACCTGAATGTGCCAACTGTAAGATGGAGGCCAGACACCTGTGCCTGTTTCAGTCGGGGCTGTCCCTGCCTTCAGGATGTAGAGTACTGGATTCCCTACAATACACCTCACCCTTAAATTCACTTTTAACTGGATCAATTTCCCAGGCCTGTAAAACAGTTGATACTTGTTATCCTGACAGCCCCATTAAAAATGAGATTTGAAAAATACTGTCTTCACAGACACACATGAGAATTATAAATCCCCTATGACTTGATTTGACAGAGATATTCTCCCATTCAAAAATGAGTAGTGTTTCTGGCACTTGCTGTCGTACTTTCTAGCTGGCAGCTGAATTATCCTGGTCTCTGCCAACAACTCCGGCCTCAAAAGCTGATCTTCAAATATCATGTGTTAAAAGAGACCCTAAAACACTTACTGGCAAGTTACATGTTAAAAATAAGACATTGTATTAACCTGATTATGAGATACTATGCCCGTGAAAATGGCCCTGATAATAGACAAAATAATTAGCTATGAATGGTATTGTTTGTACTGAGATAGATAGGACACGTTTTAATAGTCCATTGTACAGATGTGAAAACTGAGATTCAGCAAGACCGAAACCCTGGCTCATGGTAGTTGGAAGAACCAGTACTTGATCTCACAGCTTAAACCTAAGCCAATTCTGTTTTCATTTGGCCGCATTCTTTTCAATGTTTATTTTATGTAATGCAATGTAGTGGGCATTGAGTTAGTAATTCTCCCTTAAACTACCTGACAGAAAATTATATACCACTCTTAGCCAATAATGACTTGGAGAATTATTTATGCCTTCCTTAGCATTAGTACTGTAACACTGCTTTTGAAGGTAATTAGCCTAGCTGCAATCGATCTATTATTATAAAACAGGTGTGGGGTTGGTTGTCCACCAACATGCCCCTAAGTAAATATGTCCCAGTGCCATAACTAAGGATCACCACGTTCTTTATTTCCAGAAAATTTCTTTCAACTAGAACTCCTGCCTCTTTAAATTCACCATCCTCTTATTCATACCCTCACACCACGTAATGCTTTGGGACCTCCGAATGGGGTCCAGTTGTGAGACCAGGACGTGGTCTGTCCCCTCTATGTTGAAAACCAGTACCATTAACTCACTATTTTTCAGTTTGATAATAAGTCTGGTTTATCTCAATCCTGTGCATATTGCTTTTATCCTTTGTTCTTTTTCATGGAGAAAGGAGATTAGAAGTCACTGAGGGAAGATACCATTGGAATAGTATTATAAACCTCTACTTGTAAAGCAATCCAGGACCTCAGAGGTGGTTGGTATGGAATAAAGAGAAGCAACAGTCCTGTGTACAGGCTCCAGTGACACACGGTGATGTGACCCAGGCAGTATTGATATTTAAGGGGACTAATCTACAGGTGATGGAACATGGCAGCCCACTGGGTACAAATGGTGGCATAACATGGTTCTGAAGTCTGGCCAAAGATCCCCAGACAAACAGTACCTGGATGAAGTAGGTAGGCATGGTGTCAGGATCCAATGATCTAATAGGGAAGCATGGCATCTGGATTCAGAAAAGTGGGCAAGGCTTTGGGGGGTGTGTGGGGAGGAAGAAAGGCCACAGCATTGGGCCTGTTTCACCCCTCATGCTCTGGGTGGTGACGGTGCCAAGCAGTCTGGCCCGTGAGTGAGGGTGAGTCAGTGGGGATGAAGATTGAGTACAGGGAAATAATACAATCAGATCTTTACTTCGATAATATTTTTACCTGTTTTTAAGAAAGGTTGGAGAGGAAGAGAAGACTTCAAAGCACTGTCAGTCTCACTTTTATCCTTGTCAGACTTGTTTTTCCAAATATCTGTAGATGGACTACCCTTACTGAGTCGTTTAACACGTATTATCTGTTTCTGTACCGTGCTTCCCTAATGAGAGTGTAAACTTTGATGAATTTGGTGAATTTAAGTGTTTCATGGCATTAGGTTCATAATAAACAATCAGAAAAATACATGGGTGCTGTTCAGTGAGAAAGAGAAAGTGTGGCAAGTAAAGCATAGCGCAAGCAGAGAAATGGAGGCGTAAAATGTTTTACAGGCTATCGATGTAGAGCTAGGGAAAGGCTGATTGATTCCTGTAGCCAGGTGTTATCAGGTGGGCATCTTTTTGAATCACAAGTCACACCAGCTTATGTTTAGCATTTGAAAATGATGGGGTAGGGCAAAAGTAGGTTTACAGTGGTCTGCATGGAGAGTAAGACAATAATTAACAAATAATAATATAAGAATAAACTGTTTTCCACACACTCACAACTGTAAACCTGCTTTTGCCCCACCCTGCATGTTATTTTATATCCTCACCACTCAGCTTGCTTTCATGTGTCACTTGTGAACAGTGTAGAGTTGGGTCATTTCTAAAATCCAGCCCGACCTGTCAGTGTCTTGTGTCCATTTGCACTTAATGTAATTATTGAGATGGTTGGATTTTAGTCTATCATCTCAGTGTTTAATTACTTCAATTTTTTTTTTATTGATTGGTTTTTAGAGACAGTAAGGAAAGACAAGAGAAATAGGAAGGGGGGAGAGAGAGAGAGAGGGAGAGACATTTGTTGTTCCACCTGCTTATGCATTCCCTGGTGGACTCCTATAGGTTCCCTGACCAGGAATCAAACCTAGCACCATGGTGTATTGGGATGATGCTCCAACCAACTGAGCTACCTGACCAGGGTTTGGTGTTCAATTTCTATTTGTCCCATCCACTCTGTATCCCCCTCTTCCTTTTTTCTTGCCTCCTTTGGTTGATCTGAGCTTATTATGCTTTAGTTATAGTCTATCAAGTACAGTCTTCAACTCCCCAGATGCTTCCTCATAATTAGTATGAGGCCTGGAGTGCTGGAGGAGGTCTCGCTTTGTCCTCTAGGCTTAGTAGGCCCTGTGCACCTATATCTTGGGACAAGCAATCTCTTGGCAGTACTCTGCCCCCTCCAGTGTGATGGAATGTCACCTCCTAGGCCTCAGTGCCTGGGTGCAGAAGGCTTCTCTCAGTTACCTTTCTTCACCCTCAGGCTTAAGCCATGGACACTCACACCATAGAAAGAGTCTCTTTCATTTCCTCCTCTCTGTCCCCAATCTTCCCTGTGAGCTGTCAGTGAAGGCCTGGGGAAAGGGTTAATTGGGAGACATGGAGATCTTTGTGCCTCAGTGTTTAAAAATTAATTACAATTTCATCTACTTTCTTCTACCCACGTGCAGCTTGCTCCTCTTCTCACTGCTTTGTCAAAGGTTAAGCCCTTTCTTCTGAGAGACTTGTCACCTTTTGCATTTCAGTTCATTAGGTGACCTTGTACCCTCAGAAGGACAGCATTTCCTTCCTGCCTCCTAAGGAAATGTAGAACGCAGATGATGCATTTTCCATACTTAACATAACTGTTGGCACTGGATTGGAGCTCAGACAGTATTTGCTGAGCCCTGGCTGGGTGGCTTGGTTGGCTGGAGCATTGCCCATGCACCAGGGGGAAGCAGGTTGATTCTCGGTCAGGGCCTGTGTGGGAGGCCCAGATCGATGGACTTCTTTCTTCTTATGACCAGAACAGCAAGACCTTTATGTTCTATAAGAGCAAAGACAAACTAAAATACCATGAAATAGACCTGGGATACTAGAAATAAAAATGCTATTTCTTGTTGCCCTGAATCTATTACTTACTTAGAGAGGTTGACCCTGAGCAGAATTTGAAGGAATCTAGAACATAAAAATAAACTACTAAAAAAAATTCAGTACAAGGAACTAAAGAGAATTCTGAGTTATATGAAAGGAAACAAAAGATATCCATTTTATCAGGAACTGAATTTGTTTAAACGCAATATATCAAAGGAAAATGAATCACTAATGTATACATTATATGTGTATATGTATTTATACACTTGTCTGTGTGCATCTGTACTTATACATATATGTGATACGTATGTGTGTGTGTGAGAGAGAGAAGAGAAATTGAGAAGTGAAAGCCGATTGCTGAGACAAATCTGAAGTTTCTGTCATCGAATTGCAAATGGAACTGGTGCTGAGCCTGGAATAGAGATGAAACATCTTGACTGGGTTGGGCTTTCTTCCAGCTGCAGTTGTCGGGGTGAGAACTTGCAGCACAGAGAGCCTTCCCTTGGCTGCCTGTGCCTCAGAGATAGTTAAACTCAGGCCTCGGGTGTCCCTCTGGAGCTCCCTCTCAGTCTGATTCTGGAAATGCTGAATACCAGACTCACCTCTTCATGCATCTGAGGCTGTTTCATCACAAGGCTTGACATGTTGTCAGTAACTCAGAAGTCTTTGGTCCTGCCGGGAAGCTAGATTGTTGCCTTACAGGAGAAAGAGGGGGAACTATGCTTTCTGAAAAACCAGCATGCAGAGTGACGTTGGCCTGAACCCTTTAAAATCATCTAATGGACTCAGGACTGTGAAATATTTACCTGGGTTATTTTGAGTCACATGTATTTCCTATTTCTTGCACACAGTTAGTTTTATCCTTAATTTTACTAGCAACACTGAGATCTAATCTTTGTATCATGAAGTCTTCTCTATTTTATCTTCTGAGTGATTTTTATAAAAACCAAATCTGTCTCAAATTATTTTTTTTAAAACTGCATCAGTTAAACTCTACGAGATTGCCGCTATCTTGGGTTAAGATTCAAGCTGAGGGCTAGTGTAACGTTGAGGTTAAGAGTACAAACCCTTGAGTCAGATGGGCAAGCTGCGATTCCAGGTGCTAATACTCTCTTACCTGTCTGTATTTCCATCTCCTCATCTGGCAAACGAGGAAAGCGAGATCACCCGCCTCATACAGTGTCAAGAATATTAAAGAAGATAATTTACCTAAAGCCTTCAATTCAAAAGCTGCCTAGTACACAGTGTTTGGTGAATGCTAACCACTATTACCAAAGAATGCAAGCCCGGCTGTGATGGAAACTTACTTGACTTTGAATCTCCTGTGTGTCAAGACTCGGCTAGATTTCTGCATACGTGGTGTCCACTATTCACAACAACCCTAGTGGCTAGACGGTTCCCTTGTTTTCAGGCATATCAAGTAGTTACTTCATCATCATCACAATCATCATCATCATCATCATCATCATCATCATCATCATTACATTTTTCTTCGTCATGTATTGTCATTTCAATTTTATAGAGAAAGTAATCCTTTCATATAAACTTGAATAATGTAAACAAAGGACCTCAGTCTGGGAAGAGATTGAGAGAGACTTGTTAACAGGAGCAGAGATGAGGAGCAGGCCACTCAGGGTTCTACCTATAAGTCCAGTATCTTCTTGAGACACAGCAGCACTGAAATTTGTCTGAATTTACCCTGTTCCCTTATAATGCAATATTTATTTTGGCCAAAGCTACCTTTACCTTGTAAATTAAAAAGTCCTGACGGCTACCGTGGGGTAGAATACAGAGGGTGGCTCAGCGGGTAGGGCATTGGCCCCCAGAGCGAAAGCTCACTGGCTCAACTCCCTGAGGGGCACACGCCTGGGTTGTGGGTTCTTCTCTCACATCAGTGTTCCTCTGCTTCTCTTTCTCCTTCCCTCACCCTCTCAATAAAAATGAATAAATAAAATCATTTTTAAATCTTTGAACAAAGAATTGGGTTTGTTGTGGGGAGGGCAAGAGACAGAGACACCAGCTCTGTGACCAAAGGGTGGAGTGATAGCCTGTTTTGAATCTCAAGAGGTCCTACTCATCTTTCTCCCATTCAGTAGCTTCTGGTCATTCTGTACTTACACATCGAAAAGTCACTACTGAAAGGGCTATACCCCAATATTGACAATTTTCTAAAGTGGACCTGGCAACCTCCACCTCTAGAGATGAATTTGTATTTCTGTCTCCCTGGACATTGTGCTATGTGACCAACTCACATGCCTAATAGGTGGAAAGCATGCCACCGATGAGGTGAATGTGGAGACGGGTAAGCGGAATTGATGAGGTCTCAGAGAGGATCATACCAATGCTAGAACAAGCAAGCCCAGGGCACCCCAGGCACTGAGGCCATCCTCAAGGTTGGCAGGGATAATAACCTTGTAACTGCAAATGAGTTCTGTCAGTAGTACCAGACTCACATTCTTCACCCATGAACTCCCATTACAAACCCTTTGTTCTGCTTGACCCCATATAAAGTTCTCAAATTTTGTCAGGAAAAGGGTTAAAGTTCTAAACTTTTATGTGGAAAGTCATATTCTAAACTGGATACTAGTTTCTTAAATAATTATTGTCGGTTCAAAACAGCCATACCTTTTTGTCCCTTCCCTTTCTCTCATGTCTCCATTTAA
>VMDR010008221.1:0-37396 GCA_007922815.1 Macrotus californicus | reverse complement strand
AGAAAAAGAAGATAAAAAATAGGAACAGTAAAATGACAACAAACTCACAGTTAGTAACAACTGAAGCTAACACAAAAATAAAAACAAACTAAGCAAACAACTAGAACAGGAACAGAATCACAGAAATGGAGATCACACGGATGGTTATCATCAGGGGAGTGGGTGGGGAGAGGGAGGGGAAAAGGTACAGGGAATAAGAAGCATAAATGATAGGTAGAAGAAAGACAGGGGGAGGTTAGGAATAGTGTAGGAAATGTAAAAGCCAAAGAACTTATATATATGACCCATGGACATGAACTAAAGAGGGGGAATGCAGGTGGAAGGGGGAATGCAGGTGGGAGGGGGTGCACAGGGCAGAGGGGAATAAAGGGGGGAAAATTGGATAACTGTAATAGCATAATCAATAAAATATATTTAAAAATAAATAAATAAAATGATGCTTTAACACTTCCCAATGCTCACCTCCTACTCCTCAGTGCCATGGTTGCTCCCAGCTATGCAGTTTCCCACTCACCCAGCCTTCCTGTCCCATCTCTGTACCCATCCCTGGCTCCATCCTAGTAGCTGTTACTCACTCTGTGGGGCTTCATAAAGTAACTCCCATGCAGCTAAAAACCACTAATGAGCAAGTACTGAGATAACAGTAAGATATGGAAATAACATAAGATACGGAAATTAAATGGAATTTTGTTTCAATCCTTGAAAATCTCAATTGTTTTGCCTTAATACTTGAAATAAAATATGTGAAGATCATACACATATAGAGAGTAGGAGGGTCAGGCAGGAAGAGGTACTCATTAGTCAACATTCTACAGCTTGCTAAGGAGGTTTCAGGCAATGTTTTCCCTCCTCAAGGACACTGCCTTGGGCAAGAGAACATATTTAATAGATCAAAAGAATGATTCTAAGGCAGGAAATCTTATGGGCATGGGTAGCCTGTCAATCAGGAAAGAAAGAGTGTCCTGACTTTTCTCCCTGTGCTCTCAGTCATGAGAGAAAAAGTCATTAAAGTAATTGCATAGAAACAACAAACAGGACATCCCTGTGACTGAACTTTAAACTAAATTAGAATAAGATGTAAAAGTTAAGCTTCTGCATATGGGATTAATTATAATTTAATAGCAATAGGTCTTGCGTAAAGTGTGCTAAAAGAATCTAAAAAAAATTTATTTTTATGGATCTTCAGCAAAATATGAAAAATAGAAAAGTTTGGAGCCATGAGATAATTTTGTAAAACAGCAACTTGCTCCAAATATGGTTTTCCAATTCTTCTCTCCATGCATTGAGTCATTCATTCATTCACTCAACTTTCAACAAACATTTACAGAATACATATTCTGTGACAGACACCATATTAAAATAACTTTATTTTATTAAATAAAAATAGGGATAAAAATAACTTTCCCTGCTCTTAAGGGAAGCACAGTCTATCAGGATGGACAAACAAGTAAAGAAAAGTTTAATATAATAGGCACTATGCTACTTATAAAAACAAAGTACCATGAAAGTACATGGGGCATGCACCAAACCTGGACAAGTAGAGAGGAGTCAGGGAAGGCTTCACAGAGGAGGTGATGGCTGATGACTGTGCATTGAAATGCATTGCCTGGTACTGGAGACACAAATGGGGTTTAGACTATGAGACCCGAGAAGATAAAAAATGTAGATATATTGAAGGTATACTAGAGGTAGACTGGATCAGAAGCACTGCTAAATGGTTGTGGGGCTGAGGAAGAGGACATCCAGGGTCACTCCTGCAACTCCACCTTGAACAGCTGCATAACTTGGTAGTGGCAGTAACAAAATAGAGCAGGACAGGATTGTAAAGGATGGAGGGTGGAGATGAGGAGTGTGGTGTTGGATGTGCTGAGTCTGAGATGCCAATGAGACAGACAGGAGGAGTAAATGAGTAGGGATATGAAATATACACATATCAACTTAGAGTAGAGAGCTTACTTTGAGATTAAAAAAAAAAAAAAGGTGCCATTGGCTTCAGAGGAACTGGACAGGATACCCAGAGGAGGAGTGAAGAGCAAAGCACCAGGATTGACCAAGTCCTGGGGAGCTTCAACATCACATTTTGAAGTCAACACAGTAAACTGAGAGGGAGTAGCTAGTGAGGTAAGTAGAAAGCCATGAAAATAACTGTCATGGAACCTAAGACAATTTTTTTAAGAAGAAAAGTACTAAGAGTGTAGGTAAGATAGCAGGCAGAGAATTAATCATTGATTTTCAGAACATAAAATTTGTTGGTGTTTTAAGGTTCTCCAGGGAAACAGGATCAATAGAGTGAACACTAAATATCCATCTATCTGTGAATTTATTTTAAGGAACTGGCTCATGCAGTTGTGGAGGCATGGCAAGTCTGAAATCTACAGGGAAACCTGGCAGGCTGCAGACCCAGGAGAGAGTTGCAATTAGAGACTAATGGTGGTCTGCTTGCAGAATTCCCTCGTCTTCCAGGAAGGTCAGAGTTTTTTTGAAGGCCTTCCACCAATTGGATGAGACCCACACACATTATGGAAGTTAACCTGCTAAATTTAGTCTAATCTAAATTTAATTGTCAATCTCATCTTCACAGGAACATCTGGAAAAATGTTTGACCAAATATCTGGGTGTTATGGCTTAACCAAGTTGACACATAAAATTAACCCTCACAATTGGTAAGCTCAACAAGAGACCTTTCCGTTGATGGTGGAGACAAAAGCCCAGCTGTAATGTACTGAAGGGATAATGGGAAGTAAGGAAACATGCCATTGAGGCCCCTGGTTCTCAAACTTGGCTGAAGTTAGAACACCTGGGGAATTTTTAAAAATCCCAATGTCTAGGCAGCAGCCCATATCAATGAAATCAGGACCTCTGTGGTTGGGTCTCAGGCATCAAAAACTCGTCAAGTGATTTCAATGTGCCAAGTTTGAGGACCACTATTATAGATGAGTGCCTCTCAGACTTTGAAGTGCATATAAAGTTCCCTGCAGGTCTTGGATGGGACCCAAGGTCCTGCATTTCCAGCTAGAGCCCTGAGATGCCAATGCTGCCGACCCACAGAGGGTCCAGATAACTCTCCTCATTAAGTCTGACTGTGAAAGGCACAGTGAGATAGGGCAGATGGCTAGAGGGAGATAGGGAGTTGAGGAAGAAGAAAAACGTGTTTGTACAGTGATACGAACAGGCCAGGAAAAGGGAGAGAGATTAACAGTGAGAGAGAGATGGAGACAACTGAAAAAGCCAAGTTCTTGAGGGGGCAAGAGGAGTGGACTCCTGAGAACAGGTAGAGTGAGTTGAGTTGTAACGGGTCGGAACGAGCCTTGTGCAGTGGAAGGAGGAAGAAGCGTGCATGCAGGCCCAGAGGCGGCGGCGAGGGACACCTCCTCCCAGGAGACTGCAAGGGACTGTGTGTGATGGGAGCACAGGGAGTGTTCGGAGGACCGATGAATAAGCCTTGACCTAAACCTTGTACCTTACGTAAGAGTTAATGCACTATGGATCAAAAACATGAACATGTGAAAATATAACATTTTTAGAATAAAACATAGGAGAACACCTTCAGGATTTAGGGCTAGGCAGAGAAGCGTTAGACCTGACACCAAAAGCGCAGTCCACAAAAGGAAAACTTGATATTTGGACCTCACCAAACCAAAACACTTTCGCTCTATGGAAGTCCACGCGAAGGGGACGAAAAAACGAGCTATGACACGAGATTGGGAGAGTACGTTTGTGACCCATATGTCTAGTAAAGGACTGGTATCTGGAATATGGAAGAACTCCCAAAATTCAATAGTAAAAAACCAATCTACTGATTAGAAAATGGGCAAACATTCCTTTGAAGTTGATAAACAGATGGCAAGTAAACACAAGAAAAGAGGTCCAACACCACAGACTCATGAAAATGCCAATTGAAGCCACAGTAAGATATCACTGCACACACATCAGAATGGCTAAAATAACTTTTTAAAAGTCGTTACAACAAATATTGGTAACGATGCAGAGGAAATGGATCACTCTTACATTGCTGATGGGAATGTAAAATGGTACCGTTAATCTGGAGAACAGTCTGAAATTTTCTTGTAAAACTAAATGTCTAGTTGCCATATGACCCAACAATTGTATGTATCCCAGAAAAAATGGGAACTTATGGTCCCACAAACATTTATACATGAATGTTATACTGACTTTATTTGTAATAGCCAGGAAGAAGAAACAATCTGTTATAATCTGAATGCTTGTCTCCCCCAAATTCATGTGTTGAAATACTAAACCCCAAAGATGATGGTATTGGGAAGCAGAGCCTTTGGGAGGTGTTTAGGTCATGGGTGAGGCCTTCATGAATAGAATTAGTGTTCTTGTAAAAGAGACCCCACAGAGCTTCCTTGCCCCTTCCATGTGAGGGCAGTAAGAAGGCGCCTGCTATGAATCAGGAAGAGCATTCTCTCCAGAATGTGATCATGCTGGCACCTTGATCTTGGACTTCCCAGCCTTCAGAAGCGTGAGAAATATATTTTGCTGTTTGTGAGCTGCTCGATCTGTGATGTTTTGTTATAGCATGCTCAAAACACTAAGACACAACCCAAATGTTTCCTCAGGTGAATGGATAAGCAACAAAAAGGAATGAACTATTGATATGCTGTAAACCTCAAAATAATTATGCCCAGTGAGAGCTGCCAGTCAAAAAAGAATACATACTGTATGATTTGATTTATAGAAAACTGTAGGAAATGCAAACTAATTTATTATGATAAGGTACAGATCGGTGGTTGCCAGGGAAGGGGAGTGGGTGATGGTTTGGGAGGAACAGAAGAGAGAAATTACAAAGGGGCACGAGGAAAGCTGTGGGGTGATGGATAGGCTTGTTATGGTGATAGTGGTGATGGTTTTATGATTATAGACATATTAATACTAAACTGTACAATTTAAATATGTACAGTTTATTAAATATCAATATATCTCATTGTTTTTAAAAAGAAATTTTATAAGTAAAGGAGTTGTTGATTCTGTAAAATGTAATTGAATTCTTTGGAATAACCCAGTAAAATATATTTTTATTTACAAAATGTTCTCAGAGCAGTGCAGGAGAAACAAATATCACAGACGGGGCAGTATATGGGTGGTGATGGTGAGAGGTGGGTGAAATTTATAAAAGTCCAGAAGGAAGACATAGTTTAAAGTGCTTTTCAAGTGTTTTATAATTATTTTTTCCACTTGAGGAACAATGATGATAAGTTATAGAAAATACATTATAGATGTGATTTTTTTAAGAAAGATAATGTAGAGCTATAATCAGCAGACCCATCTCAAAGTAAAAGAATTGGGCTCTAATCAAATGATTGGTCAATGAATGTACAGGGTCTGGCACAAATAATGCCCTTCTCTTTGTATAAATTATTATTTTTGTTAGATAACAATATCACACGCAAGCGCACCATATGATATTTTAGGTGAAATGTTCAAATTAAAACTATAAATTATTACACCCATGTTATTACCCTGCCAACCACACTCCAGCAGGTGTTATTCTGCTGGGTCCTGTAGTATTTATTTATGTGACCTGAACTAAAATGTTTAAGGTAGTCATCATTTTGATTCCCTAATTTAATAAAGCTCTTCATCTCAATATAGTTTTTAATTAAATTTATTGATTAAAAAATTATATGGGTTTCAAGTGAACAATACTATAATACATCATCTGTATATTGCATTTTGTGTTAAACAACTCAAATATCCTTTCTTCACCAGATATTTGATCTCCTTTACCCTTTACTACCTCCCTCCCTTCCTCCGCCCCCCCCCCCATTTCCCTCTGGTAACCACCATACTGTTATCTGCCTCTATGAGGTTTTGTTTGTTTGTCTGATGGTGTCAGATGAGAGGCCTTCTGCTATGATGATGTAAAGATTTTTGTAATTATAATTCCCACTTTTCCAGCCAAACCATATGTGTCACTAGGTGGAAGAGCTGAGGAAGTCCCATCAAATTTCTCATGCTTTCTTGTACCTTTTGAATGAAGCTTCTAATTTCTAGAACCTTCAAGCTTCTTTCATTTTTAGCCTTCAGGATGTTGAGGCTGTACAAAGAGCCTCAGAGGTTCAGAATTCTGCGAAGACAAGAAAATCATTTTCCATTGCTATAAATAAAAACCTGAAGCCTGTCATACCTGGTTAATATCACCCACATGAGGAGCCACAGACAGAAGGGAAAGAGGTGAAAACAAAACATCTGTTGCTTTATTTAGAAACCAGGAAAACAAGTCTCCGATTTTTAGGCATATGGAGATTTCAAATGCCTTACTCTGAACGACTTGCAGTAGGGAGCATCGTGTTCAGTCCTGGTTAGTGTCTGCAACACTCGGTACCAACTGGAGCAGAAGGAAGCAGCCAGAGCTTCTTTCTCTGCCTCCATTGACACCAACGACCCAGAGCACAAAATATCTGCACCTCAGACTCAGGCCCTTCATTGAGAGACTCCTTGGAGGGAAGGCAGTACCCATCCAATGCTTACTGGTTATTATCATTGGCCCATTTTTCAGCTGAGAAATTCCTGGAGACCCAGGGACAGCCAAAGAGGGTGATGGTCTGCACACCTCTGAGGGCCCAGGCTGGCACCAGGGCAGTTGCTCAGAGAGTGGTTTGGAGATACCCTAAACCACCAAAGCTCTCTCTGCTCCAATTCTGCAACATCCCTACAGTGGGACTCCCCAGCGGAGGCTCTGCTTCCTCAGTTACTATCGATAAGGCAAGTGTGTTCCTGGTCACAGTCTCAGCCCAGGGCAGCACACCAATTCATTTAGAAATGACATTCAAAATGAAAACCCACGGTGTGTGTAAGCCAGAGGACAGGGAGGAAAGATGGAAGGGCAGTACACGGAGCACCTGGTGAGGGGGCAATGGGGGTGTAGCATTATGTCCTCTCTGGGCGGCAGGGCAACAGTATGAGAATGTGGACGACAGAGATGGAAATGTGCGAAAGACTTCCCACCTTAGCAACTTTGCTTAAAGTCAACATGCTGAAGATGCGGTGGCTTAGAATTGCTACCAAATCAGCCACCCTGGGTGTTCTGGGAATTGCTTCTCAAAGACGAATGGATATTTTATTCATTTATTCCACCAATATTTATTGACACTGTTCCAAGCATCAGAAATATAGCAATGAACAAAACCAAAATTAAAAAAAAAATCTCCCTTCATAGAGCTTACAGCCTAGTGGGAAGGAGACAGTAAGCGGAATGAGTAGGGAATTTAACAGGAAGTGACGAGTGGTAAGTATTGTAGAGAGAAATCAAGGAAGGAGAGGCATAGAGAATGAATGGTTACTGTTTCAAATAGGAGGGTCAGGGAAGCTGCACTTCAGGTGTAATTGCCTCTTACTTCTCTGTGTCCCCATTCCACCTCTTTTTCAGAGTTCAAGGACCTGGGAAGTCCTGGCCACGTGGTGGAGACTGGACCTACAAGTAGTGGTAGAATGTGAAGGAGTGGTCCTTAAACAATTTTGATCATGAACCCTATCAATAAAAATTTTGAGCACCTGCCCTCAAAGTATACTTATATTTTCTTTATAAATCACATATATACTTCCTATATTAATATACTCCCCTCATTTTAATAGTTCATTCTCCATAGTATTTCTTTCCATTACCATTTAGCCCTCTTATACTCTCTTCCTATTCCCCCTGTACTCCCCTCCTTTGAAATCAAGCACATCAAAGGGATGATTTAAAGGTGAAAGAAGTAATATTTGTAATATTGAGTTAACCATGAGGACTTATACCACCATTAGCAAATACTCCAAGGTGCATTACACACTTAGGAAAAGGTTCATTGTTAGAAATCATGTATGTAAGTCTTACAAATTCATAAACATTAGATTTGAGGGGCTAACTGCTTTCAGCTCCGATTAGATCTCTATTGTGTTTTATGTTTAAATGAGGCCAGTGAAAAGATCCTACCAGAGACGTAGACTTCTCATTGTTCATGTGTGTGCTTCCCCCCTGGCTGGCAATTTCTCCACAGCAACTTCTCAATGCTGTTCTTCCTCTTACTGGTTCTGTCCTGAGGGAGGATGTCCTGGAGCCTTCAGTATATCACCTCTCTCTCTCTCTCTCTCTCTCTCTCTCTATCTCTATCTCTATCTCTCTCCCTCCCCTTTGACAATTTCTTCAAGTCAGCTCTCTTCTCGCCCAGCTCTTATTCTACCAATCACCTTAGCTTCTCTGCTATGTCGTAGCCCCTTTCTCCTGCTTTAACTAAAGGCTGTCTGTCATCAGCATGGGACTGCTGGGAACATGCGTAGACTAAGAAGTCTGTTTTTCCTCCACCTCCATGAATATGGGATTGCAATGTGAATTAGGAAGAAACATCTCTATCCACAACTCACAAGGACATCTGAAAGAGAAAGTGATTTCAAGTTCTTACAGTTTGGGAGTCATTCCTACTTAGGTTAAGAAGGTGGTTTTAGAACAAAATTTGAACTATAACCTTGGGCAAAATGGCAAGGACTAAAAATAGTGACGTGCTCCATGAACCAAATGTTTAGAATCAGAAGGTCAAAAACAAGATAAAAGTTTACTTATTTATTGTAGTTCGGCCACCTGTACTTTACCTTAAAAAAGGGAGTAAGCACAGTGAATTGATATGCCAGATATGATTTGTAGGCAAGAAACACAAAAGATTGTCAGATGCAAAGTGAAAGATCAAGGGTGAAATTAATCCTATCTGAAGACGGAAGCACATTTCTTTACAACAGGAAGAAAATAAAGGTATCCAAGAGGTTGGACAGGTGAACATGTGACATATAAAACTCTCTCAAGGAAAAGAGTAGAGCCTCTATTTGGTTTGGATTTACAAACCAAAATAGACATTTCTGGCTGGAAGAAAATTCACTGGAACACACTGTTGAAAGGAGAAAGGCAAAACAAAAAGAAAACAGCTACAATGTTATGTATGAGTCAAGGTTTTGAGAAAGAAAGTCAAAGAAGGGCAAGGAAAAAGAACAAGAAAGAACGAAACAGAATGTCTTTAAAAATACCAGAACAGAAAGGGAGAAAGGGCCGTAGTAGACTTAATCAGAGAAAAAAAAGTAAGGTTCAAATGCTGCTAAAAGAGAAACTTCTGGTCCCGAAGGAGTTTTGACAGTGTTTTCAGAGTATCAAGAATGAGGAAGGAAATGTTTTCCTGGCCTTGACTTTTTTTCTAAATGGCTAGTTGTCCAAAACCCAGCCACACGTTCCCTCCCACGTCAACCACTGGTGGGGGAATAGCACTGCCAGTTTGGGTTTAGATAGTCAAGGTGCACAGGGACGCTGCCTCACCTGGAGGATATATTCACCTGGGAACTAAAGAAAATTGGGGTTCTGTGGAAAAATAGAAAGGGGGGATGACTGTTGGGTGGGGAACCTGTCAACAGAAACTGCTACAGAAGCATCTATGGATTTGGTGAAATTTGAGCTAGTCCTTGAAGAATATATAGGTCAAACAGAGGTATGAAAAAATGGGGAAGGGGGCTTTCTGTTTGGAGGGAATACCCTGAGCACAGAGATGATAAATGCTGAGTGTGTTCTGTCTGATTCCGTTTAGAGGGTGGTGTGTGTGCAGGGAAGTTGTGTTGGACCACGTGCAAAAACATATTGGTTTCAGATCATAAAGCGATTGAATGCCAAGCAACAGAATCGGGACTTGACTGAGTAAAGTAAGTTTAAACCCACTACACTTGATTGTATTCTTAAAATATTTGATTTTTGTTCGCCCTCGTTTCCAGATGTTGGGGCTAGAGGGGGTCAGAAATGGGTCAGAAATAGTATCCCTCCCATGACCCTTGAGTTCAGAAACAATGAGATGGAGAGGTAGGAGTCGGGCAGGTAGTAATAAAAACATCACCTGTGTGTCTGTTATGGGGTTGGTGGACTTGGAGGACACGGCTTATGAATGCAGCAACAACAGATTCCCCAGTGTGCATCCCAGAATCAGATTTAGCTTCCCCATTGGTCACGGCAGGGCCAGCTAGCTGTCTGGGTCTCCCCTGTGGATTCCATGGAGGAGCAGTGACATGTGTGCTCTCTGAGGGGTGGCAGATTCCCCAAAGAGGAAGGAGAAAGGGGCTGGCACAGGCAGCTTTAGCTTCTCTCAAGCCCACCAACCATATAAGTTATTTCTTCTTTGGAGAGAAATACACTAGAATAAATTGGTAGAATAAGAAGCTGTAGCCCCCTACACTTGTAACATGAAGCCAAGGAAAAGGAATCCCCAGGCCCCTCAAGGCCTGCTTTTTAATAAGACTCAATAGTCTTTCCTCATGACCGCAGCAGATTCTCTGCTTTTCTGATAGATAACCTTGGCCAACGATCTTATGGGTCTTCTGAGACAAACTGTTGCGAGGGCCCTTTTTTCCACACGTGTCTCTTGGGCAGCATTGTGTTGTTTCCTACAGAACTTGATATTGCTTTTAGCCTGCAACATAAATTCTGTTTTAGAAGCCTCAACGTTATTTGATATGGCCTTGAAATGACGTCGTTTTGATGAAATGATTTGACATGTGGAAGCACTTAGCAGAGCAGCTGCAAATCCACAAATGCTGGGTGCCTCTCCAGCCCGTCCTCCCATGCCTGCTTTTCTTTTCTAAGTCCTTGGCCTTGGCCGCTGCTCTCTAACTTCTTCCCTGCATCATTTTGTAGGTTGAGCTGTTCTGTTTTTTAAAACTTTGCTCTTCAGCCTAGCACTCCTTTCTCACTAGCCTTTCAACACTTGCAGAAGAAAAACCCCTGGATTGGTTAAAATTTTATTGTCATTTTCTGCCTTAAAACTTGAAATCCCAAACTACTAGACTAGAGAGCTGTTCAGAGGCTGCTGTCTGAGACGCCTTCCAGCTGCTCTTGCCCTGGTCCTCCCCCGCACCTTACTAGTGAGTGCATCACACCATGAGGCTCTATCAGCTCTACCGCATTTCTGATGCTAGCGAAGGGGAAAACTGACCATGGAGATATTCTCTCAGTCAGACTTTTTGTTTTCTCTTATTTAAATCATTCCACATTTACCATCTTTTACATTTCTTTTGTTTTCAATCCCTGTTTTTGGGGGTTTTTTTTGGCATTTTCTTTTCCTCTAAAATGCATGCCAACTCATTCAATATGTTTCCTAATAAGAAAGGCTGCCGTTTGGGTGGGGTCTTCAGGTTACCAAGTGCCTTGGTAATTTAGGAATGAGTTTCTATAGGACATAATTCCTCAGTTCTGCTCACTGTGATTCTTAGAATCAATCTGAGCCAGAGATAGGACTGACTCTAACAGTGCAGATATCTCTAAATAACACACCAGGAAGTGTTTTGACCATTCAGTTATGAAGATAACAGTAGGTAGGGTTTTTGAGACTTGGCTGAATGCACACTCAGTGTACCTCCTTTTGGGGGACCCATGTGACAGTCTATCACACAAATGACTGGGAAACGAATGACAAACTTTGATGGGCTCTGTGTCTCTGGGCCCACAGTGCCCCTAGCCTCCACCATCTGTGGCAGGACACTTCCGACATTCAGATGGCCCTTATTTTGAAGTGATCAGTCCTCATCAGTGCTGACTCACAATCGGCTTTCAGGACTTCACAGAGGTCCTCACGGAGGTTTGGCTCCTCTCCAGCATGCTCAGCTGAGCACCAGCTGCCTGCTTGCTCACCACAGCTTGTCTGTCAACTCAAGTGCCTTGTGTCTGTGTTGCCTTTGCCCGGTTCAGTCTGTATTTGACAATGAACTCAAGAAATATTTGAAATATTTTTGAGCAGGAAGCATTACTTTCTTCTTGGAGTACAGACAGCTGTTTTCTTAGTCACATCACTTAATAGCTCCCCTCTTCAGCCATTCTTTGCTGCGAGTCTCAGTGCTCTGGTGGCAGTCCTGACCTCCTGTGCTACTGTCCGCATCTGACCTCTGGAACTGTGCCAGCCACCTCGGGGCCTCTGAGGGACAACACAATGATGATGGCAAAGCCAGAAACAGAAAAAAAAACTTGCATACTGGATGATGATGTTGAGCCACCAAATTAACTAAGAGTGGAATTGTTTGACTTCTGAACTTCTGTTATATGCTTTAATAAATGTCTTTGTTAAGCCACGTTTTGTTGGGTTTTCTGTTACTTGAAGCTGATAACATCTTAACTGACATTTTTTCCTGAACATCAGTAGTGGAAAGAACCTCTGCCCACTTTGCATTTCTATAACATGTTAGCTATATTTCTATCACAGCAAATCTCAAGCTTAGGCTGCCATGATTTGCATAGATTTAATTGTCCCGTTATCAGTCTATATTCCTGATCTTAGTCAACAGCACTACATTTCACACAATGTACTTCAAGTACTACTAATTGTGTAAGATGCTCCATAAACAGAGTTCTGTGGTCCCTTAAATTTGGGAGCTACAGTATGCTAGGTCTTTCCTTCCTTAGAGATCACCAAATACATTAGCACATATAAATGATACGAAGTGATTCTATAGGTGATCTTCTAATCCTTAGTAGATTTGTGGTGATTTTTGGTTTGTTATTTAACTTTTATGAGCTCCAGGTTCCCCACCTATAGAATAGGTAAAAAAAAAACATTCTTATCCCACAGTGTTGTTTGTTATAAGAACCTGAAATAATGCATATCAAACAGTTAGCCTTGTACCTGGCCATGTCCCGCGATGCTTTTGGCTCAGGTTACCTGCACTAGGAGCTTCTTGCTTCATGACCCTGCTATTAGTTCTACACTGTGTTGTTAGTTCATGTGTGTGATGAGCTTATTCACAGATTACTTTTAAGTTTCAGAAAAGATTTCTCAGGGATTTTGTATGTTTCTAAACTGCTCAGAGAGCACATAGTAAGTGGAACTCATGTAAGTGCTAAATAATGATCACAGTTACTATTACTGTTATTATTATTATTAGCAGCAGCACATTTAAAGCCTCTGAGAAGTCCTGCAGTAGAGAGATCTGGGGTTGTTTGGTTTAATCCAGCATTTCTCAGGCTCATCTGAGGATACAGTCACTTAGACACCATACCTCCTCACACCTAGCTGAGCTGGTGGGACAAGGCACATACTTTGAGAAATGCAGCTCTACCCATATCACCCAGGCAAGAAACCTGACAGCCATCCTAGGCAAATCCCTCTCCCTCACCATCCCCACCCTCCATATTTAGTCCGTTATCGAGATCTTTTAGTCTTTCTGATCTTACCTCCAAAATCCTTCTCAGACTCACCCACTCCTTTCCACCTCTACCAGCACTGCCCTGGAGTACCAATATCTTTACATGAACCTAATGGAACTGCTTGCTTTTACTCTCCCTCTCTTTAAACCCACCTTCTCCCCGGACCCGAGGGATCTATCTGTGCCAATTGATGATATAACTTCCTTACTCAGTGTTCCTCAGTGGCCCCCAAACCCCTACAGAGCAGAGCTCGGTTTCATTACCCAGACACTCACGTCCCTCCATCACCTGGCTGCTACTTCCCTTTCCAGCTGTGTGTCTCCCACTTTCTACCCTTCCTATGCCAAGCAGCCTGTGGTTGCCCAGTTGTACTGTGCTCTTAGTGCGCTGTGCACTTGCCTCTGCACGGAAATAATTTTTCTAAATTGCTTCATCTGACTCTTCCTCATCCTTCACAACATAGCGCGGGGACAGCTCCTTTTGGTCTAAAATCCCTTCTCTGTGCTCCCATAGCAACCTGTACATATGTTTATATTATCACTTACCCTGTTTCATTGGAAGAATTTGTTCATGTAAAATGTCACCTATTAGACAGTGAACTCTTCCACTGCAGAAATTGTGTTCTCATTCCCCTTAGCCCACCCAACTCACTTTTCTACCCTTGGTGCAGGCCCTCACTATCCTGAGCACCAGATCTTTACTGTCTTCATCCTACAACTAAAAAAATAAAAAGTTTTCAGGCTCAAACAAATGTCTAATTGCCCTCTGCCGTGGCTCAGCCCCGACCCTCACTTTCTGGCATGGCCACAGCCAGCTGGGTTGGGTGACTCCGGATGGCCTGTCTCTGAGCCAGATGCCCACATGGCTGCCTGCAGCAGTGCGGGCCACAGCTGGGCTGTCCTGAGTGGGGGAAGCGTGTCAGGCTGGCTTCCTGCTGTCCAGCAAGCTTCAGGTGGTTTGAGATGAGTGGGCTACACCATCCAACCTGGCAGCGGCTGTTTCTGCTTTTAGGGATGTGGAGGAGGCAGAGAGTGAGAGGGAAAGAGGGCCCGGGAAGCCCAGAACCAGCACCACCTGGGGTTCTACAGGTGCCTGAGAGCAGGTCCAACCAATAGACACCAGCTTTTTGCTACTACTTAGTGTCATCAAAAGCTTCATGTGGTATTTAATGGTAATTATTATTTTTTAAATCCTATCATTGAAATGCATGCAACTGGATTGCTACTTGCAAGAAGCAAGTGAGTTAGCTTGTACCGTAAATGAGGATCCCTGGCAGACCAGCTCCGACAAGGCTTCTAGACACAGAGCAGCATCAGCTTTATCAAGTCTGGTCTGATTAGTTTCTCCAGTCAATTTTGTGCACTCTGGCCACAGGATAATAAGCAATCTTGCTGTTCTGCCCTTTTTCTGCTGATTTAAAAATAGTAACCTTATTTTCCTGTCAAATGGTCACTGGATTTACTGAATGATGTTCATGAGGAAAACTGTGAGATCTCCTGCCATCCTCAGATGTCAAACCTCTTCTTTGGCTAACAGAGATATGACCTCACTCTGTAGCAAGAGGGTCATTTTTGCTTCACCATTTTATCCGCAAATGGAATCCCTGAGAGTCCTTTAATCACATGAAAAGATGTTTCAGAATGGTATTTTATGGTTCACATTTCTTTTTTTAATTGTTGTTCAATTACAGTTGTCCCCATTACCCCCCCCCCTATTACTCTCCTCCATCCTACCCACCCATCCCCATTCAATCCTAGCCCCTATGTTGTCTTTGTCCATGGGTCCTTTATGCATGTTCCTTGACACCCCTTCCCCTTCTTTCCCCCGTTATTCCCCTCCCCCCTCTGGTCACTGTCATTTTATTCTTTATTTCCATGTCTCTGGTTCTATTTTGCTCGCTTGTTTGTTTTGTTGATTAGGTTCCAGTTAAAGGTGAGATCATATGGTATTTGTCTCTCACTGACTGGCTTACTTCACTTAGCATAATGCTCTCTAGTTCCATCCATGCTGTTGCAAAGGGTAGGATCTCCTTCTTTCTCTCTGCTGCGTAGAATTCCATTGTGTAAATGTACCACAGTTTTTTTATCCACTCATTTACTGATGGGTTCTTAGGTTGTTTCCATTTCTAACCATTTAGAACCATGCAATTTTTCTGAGCTGTAAAGGAACTTAATGACAATCGAGCTGGACCATTTTATTTTATAGATTAGGAAATCGAGGGCTAAGATAAGATAGTCTTACCAAGCTAGAATACCTGGCAGGTTGCAGGTGTGATTGGGAGCATGTAGTAGGAATGCACGTGGCTCTAAGGATGTCCACTGGTACCTATTGCAACCCATACTGATCTCATCCTTATTTGACCATGGATGTGCTCACACTGCAGGGCTCCATCCTAATCCTCCTTGATTCCTGATGTATGTCCTTCTCTAAACTAGAATGGAGACTATTGCTGAACAGGGACTGTGACCTACTTTTAAAGGTGGCTCTGATACCTAACATGAGGTTGGGTATATATTAGACAGGAGTGGTATGCTGCTATACCAGCTCTCCAAAGACCAAAAACGTCCTCTTTATAGCATATTTTATTTTTGTGGTATAAATGCTCCCACTATGACACTAAATGTGAAATTGGGAAGAGATGCCCAGAACTAACTCTCTTAAGCCTACGCAAGCCCGTGCCAGCACACCACTGTGGACGCTAGGAAACAGGGGTCTGGCCCCCTGTGCACACGTGCTTGCCAGCAACCTCAGGGTTGAAAGAGATATAGCTTGTCAATGTTTAGCATATATTTGAAACAACTAGTCATCATAGCCTTCATTCATTGATTTAAAAATTGTTGGCCACTCACTAATGGTTTAGGCACTGTTCTAGGAACTAGCTCCATAAGACCTGCAGTTAAATGAGGAATGAAGACATTAAGCAGACAAAAGAATACAGAGGTAGTTATTGAAGTGTAAACTGTAATATATGTTACAAAGAAAATTCAGGGTGCTGAGAGTATGGACTTAATTTAGATGGGGGGGGGGAGTAATTCGGGAGAAGCTTCTCTAAGAAATTAGCACATCAACTGCCGCCTGAAAGATAAATGAGCAGAGCTTAGGCAGGTGGAGTGGAAGGGGGGCCAGTCCCAGAAGAGGGTGCAGTGTGTACAAAGAACCTGGGACAGGAAAGATCTTGACCCTACAGGAAACTGGAAGAAGGGTAGTGTGGTGGGAGAGGAGTGAGTGAAGGCGGAAGGGAAAGAGGTGCAGCAGAGAGGTGGGTGGGGCCAGATCACACAGGCTTACGTATTCAGGAACTTGGATTCTGTTTTAAGTTCAGTGGGAAATGATTTATTATTTTTACACAGGGTAGTGACATAATATGATTTATGTTACAGAAATATTACTATGATGGTTATACAGGAAATGGATGGGTAGGCTGAGAGTAGGGAACAAAAATGGAAATGGGGAGGCCAGTAAGGGAACTATTATAGGATGGAGGTGAGAGATGGAGTTTACTTTTTTCAGGGTAAGAAAAACGAATCTAGGTCTTTGTAGTAAAATCGTCACATTTTCTCCCACCCATCCCTCCATATGCAGGAATTAAATTTCTGTTGTTAAATTTCTGGTTGGTTGTCTGAAAGGGACTTTCTCTTTCACCTGGATGGGTTACCTGGAAAAGTGTCTACACCTTCTCCAACGCAGGTGCTTTGGTCTCAGTGCCCTGTATTCACGGACATGGTAAGTGGCACTCGCCATTTGCTCTTCCCTCCCTCTCCTCACACTCTGGATTGCATCCCCTCTGTGCTCCTGTGGACTCCTGCTCTGTGGGTTTATCTGCCCTGCTTCCCGAGGGGTCACCTGAGGACTGGTGCTCGCCCTCTAACTCTGTGTTACCCATTTTGACAGGATAAGGAACTGAAGCAGAACAGTGAGTCAACTGTCGCTGAGCACGCTGTTCAGCTGAACTTGTTTTCCGAGCAAGGTTTTCTAGTGCAGGGAGCAGCACATGGACTTACATGGCGGCGCCAGCTCCTTTCCTGTTGGAGATCGCCGCAGAGCTCCCTGAGCAGTGGCTCTGAGCAGCACGGCTGCTCTCCTGCAATGGTCTTTACGCCACACACCATGATCTATCATGAGATTAGTGGAGTACAATAAAATTTTGTTAAACAAATGAAATAGATTAGAGTAGAAAATATCAGCATGCATTACACATAATACTTGTTTATGTAATGATGGTGAATGTTTCATGAAACTTATTTTAATCACATGTATATGATGGTGTGGGAAAATGTATTTATCATCAATGTAGGTCAGAGTTCAAAACATTTGAGAAACACTTTGGTACTTCCGGCTGCAACCAAGGTCTGCTTGAGCCAGGATTCCCTCCTCCCCAACTCATGACTGCCTCTCTGCAGCCACTTACAGAGCTTTCTCTCCAAACACACCCATTCCCTGCTGGATCCCAGCGCCAAGCACTGGAGTGCCATGTCACAGTTCTCTCATCTCTCACTAGGAAAGAGTTTGTCATTTTCCCACAGAGTTGGGAAATTATTTTGATCTGTGTCTCTGTAGCAAAAATGTGCCCAAAGATGGGATTGCATGGTCAGCACAGACATTTCAAAGTCTCAAATTATAGTCTAAGAAGAGTTTACAATATAAATTCAAAGATATTTGCTATGATTGGAAAGGGCAAGGCTTGGCTTACCATTTGGGGTCCATACAGGAGAAGATCAAAGTTTTGAGGGATGGAAGGCAGCTGCTGGACACAATTTCAGATAACCAATTGTTTTTGTAGAAGTATGTCCCAGGCAATATTTGAATAATAAAAAATTATTAATTGTTTATCTGAAATTCAAATTTAACTAGACATCTTGAATTTTTGTTTGTTAGATCTGGAAACCTTAATGGGGTGGCAAGCTTATACACTTGGAAGGGGGAGTCCTCTGTAAGTAAGAGAATAAGAAAATACCTTTCTTTGAAAATTTACAAAAATATATAATATTGTAAACATGATAGGGACCCTCCCAGGGTCTTAGAAGAGACTGTGAGATGGGTAAGTGGGGTCCCTGACACTTCAGCAGCATGAGCTGAGGGGTGAATTTCCCTCCGTGTCACTCAGTGTAGAGAGGAAATCTACATGTCAGTCCTAAGATGTGGTGAATAGGGAAGGATTTCTACTCACTTTGGGGAGAGGGGTTTTAATGGATGTAGGAGTGGCAGATAATGGAGGAAAAACAGATGGTCCCTGCTTCTATCTGTTAATGAAGAGAGGGAGGAAAGACAGAAAGGGAAGAGAACTGGAAGAGGGAATGGGAAAAGGAAGAAAGGAAGATCCACAAACCAATAAACATAGAGTCCTGGCAACACCCCGTTTCCACGCCCATGACTTGGAACAGTGATTTTCAAAAATGGTTTGCTCACTTCTGGGGGTAAGAACAATTTTTCAATCTAAACACAGTATTGAAAAGGGGAAGGGTCATCAGGAACATGTATAAAGGACCCATGGACAAAGCCAAAGGGGGTTAGGATTGAGGGTGGGAGGTGGGGGTGGGTAGGGCAAGGGTTGAGGTGGGGGGGGAATGGAGAGAACTGTACTTGAACAGCAATAAAAAATAAATAAAAAAAATAATCCTTTGAAAAAATAAATACAGTATCGAGAGAATAACTTTTCAGACTCTCAATGTCTCCATCACCCTTCCTAAAACACTCTGCCTGAGAACTTCACCATTGTTGTGGGTTCTCCTTCCCCACTTCCAGTTTCACAGCAGACCCTCTTCCGCCTTGAAAAGAAAAGCACACGTTATCCACTGGCAATTCTGTACCAAATCCATTGCTCTGGGAGGGAAAACAAAGGTGCAATCCAAGAACACATCACTCCAGAGGGAGAGGCCCCGGGAAGAAAACCAAGAAAGACTGGATGAGAAACATTGAAGAGAGCAGTGACTTTATGTCATCTAGGTGACATGCTCCGCTTTCTCTCAATCTCTCTCTGTCTCTTCCTCACAGTTAAGATTCAGAAGGGAGAGGTTGTCAAAGGGGGGATGCATGTTAAATAATTTATTTGAAGTTTTTGTATTATTTTTTTTCCTGACAGAAAGCATTTCTGATTTTCTTACTAGTTTGACAACGAGAACTGCCTTTGTCAATGAGATCCTATGGTAGGTGTTATCAATAAATAGAATGTACTAAATCCATAACCTCAAGGTTTTGTTGAAAAGATCTTGAATGCACATGTACAACATATGTCTATTGCAACTACAAAAATTATGATAAAACTTGTAAATTCAAAATATGTCAGGGGCATGTAAGTTTTCATAGTAGGTACATGAGGAAAACATTTTGAATGGATGACCACAGGCTCTGTTGCCCTGTAGTGATTTTTCTTTTATTTCAAGGCTGCCTCGGTGCTTATTTCAACCATCTGTGAAGGGGCCTGGAGAGAATCTCCTCAGGGGAGACTGAACCTAGGTGCACGTCGGAGCGCTGTGTTGAGCTTCTAACCTTGGACCAGCCTATTCTGACCCGTCATGACATGGAGCATCTTGATTGTTATGATAGAAAGCATTTCCATCTGCTTTGATTCCGATATTTAAAACCAATTCACCAAAGTAAAAGGATGCCAGCATTAGCCTTTCTCTCTCTAGGCAGAACGCCACTTGGTTTTGGATGCCAGGAGCTTCCACGGTTCTACATTTATGGTTCGACCTTTTTTATTTCTTCTGATTGTGCAATGTAAGAGTTTATAATGAAGAAGTTCTATAACCGTCAAGCATCGTTTTTGTTGAAAGGCTGTTAGCTTTCTGCCTGGTTGGCATTACACCTAAGGCCTCTCTTTTCTGTCCTGAAGGCTGGGATTCCACCAGGAAAGCAAGCTATAGCCCAATCAGGCAGGGCACTTTTCCTTTCTGGTACTGTTGGACCCCTACAGCGTAGTCACCTACACGACAAAGCCTGAGATAAACCTGTGAGGCACATTCCAAGAGATTGAAACCAGCCCGCTTTCTGAGATTCAAACACCACCAGGCTATGAAACTAATGAAACAGAGGACTTCGTGCCCCAGGGTGCCCAGATAACTGCTAGGTTTTCAGGAAGTGTCTCGTGGCACTTATTGTCCTGGCCCCACCTGACCTTTGTAGACTTGTGAGGACACCAAAAATGCATTTTTAAATATCAATACTATTAATGAACTCATCAGCAAAGTAACAGTCAAGCTTAAAGTAAAATGTCTTGACATGGATTATTGGCTAATTTACCCAAATGCAACATTTGAAGCTTCTCATCATTCAGTATGTTTCTCCAGTAGGATTCAGTCCTGATGAGTTACTGAGGGAGGAGAGGAATCCAGGTAGAGTGGAAAAATGGAAACTTTGGCATCACACAGGCTGGTTAAGACCTTGGTTATTAAATCTCTTTGGGCTTCAGTTTCCGTTCTTGTGAAAAGAAAATAATTATCACTACCTGTGTAGTTATTCTGGTGGTTAGAGAAGACAGAGGTTAAGTGTTTGGCCCAGTTCCTGACACACAGCAGAGGATCAGTAAATAACTGCTGTTGCCCTTATATTAATGGTAATAATAACAACCACAGATGAGGTGTCAAGATTTGTCTAGCGACATTGAGGACCTAAAAAAGAAGCACTGCTGAGACAAGCAATACAGAGACAGAAGACGAGGAGGAAAACCGTACGGCCTGCGTTTCATTCCCCATGTCAACATGTATCACCTGTACTGAGAAGAGAAACTGTCACTCAGGAATAAGGCCCAGAGGACAACCTCCCCAAGGAGGGCACATCTCTAAGACGGCCTGAGAGGAGAATCAAATTGTAACATGCACTCCCAAGGAACAAAAACTCTTCTTTCCTCCTACCACTGGGAACACGACAGAGGTACAGAATAGCAGGTGAACACTAATCTGTTCTTCAGGGAAAAGCAAGCTGAGAGGAGGCAGAGACATTGTGTGAATGAAGTTCATCCCTTCAGTCAGGGAAGCTGAGCACCCTCCTGACTGAACACCCGCCTCTCAGCAGGAGTCACAATGCCTAGATGTGACACGTCCAGGAGGACTCATCGCAGTCAGAGCGAACAATGTGATTACGGTAAACCTCTTTATCGGTGGGGCTTATCATCCCCAGGAACTTGAATTGATTCAAACCTTGGACTCCACAGGGAAATAAACTTCACTGGCTTGCTGAACACAGCAGCAAACTAAACCAAAGCAAAGTTGTCCATGCAAAATCCTACCCACACAAAAACAAACTCAGTGAACCATTTTGAATCTGTATTTTACTTATTGAGGGAGTCTAAAATCAGATTAACGTGTTTTTTAAATGAACAAAATTAAGTGTCTTGGTTGTCAAGGAGGTTGTAGTAGACATATTGGGAATCCCAGCGTTGTGCTGGTGTTTAATTAATGGAAGCTCTCTGGGGGGAATAATATGTATATATTTATATACATTATATATTTTTATTTGTATATTTTATATATAATTACATACACTGTATATAATATGAATGCTATGTACATTAGTACTTATATATGTTATTATAAATTTTACTAATATAAAGGATGTGCAACATACAACTTATAACTAATAATAATGATACAATACGCTTTACTATAAATTTGACAAAGCCAATTTTCACAGAATGCTTTTGCTGATTTTTTTCTGAACTATTTTATCCATAATCATTTTATGGTTGCAGTTAACAAATGAGTGTAATTCTGATCTGAATGTTAGTTGATATTTTTATTACGTTGATGAGTGATATAAAAGTGAAATGAGGAAGATACATGTCAAAACTTCGCTCATTTTCCAATGATGTGAATGACTTTGCTGGTTCAAATACTGGCTTTTGAAAACTGGAAGAATATTTCTTCAATTTTTTTGTGCTCTTCACAACAAAGTGGCTAAAGATCTTGTATTTGTGTGGTGGAAATACCATATAACGGGCTGCTGTGCATCTCTTCCGAGCTCTGGTTTAGTTGACATCACGTGGGCCAATCGAAAGGGGCTGTGGTGCAAGTATTTACATCGTGGAAGGAGTTAGGTGTTGCAGATCAGGGCGTGATTTGTTATTTCGCTGATTGTCTAGGTTTAAGGAAGGGTGTTTAAGCTGCATTATTAACATTTTCTTCATCTCTTAAATCTGGACAGTGAAACAATAAATCACTTTCTGATATCAACTATAAATAACATCAAAAGCAAAGCTAATAGAATGATGTAGTAAAAAGAATTGAGCTGATGACTTTTGAGTATTTATTTCCTTTGCTTTAACATACTCTGATTGTAAGCTTATATAATTTAATTTTTGATAATGACTATGTTTAACCACCAAAATACAAAATTCCTGTCACTAACAGTTGGCTCTCACAAGACTGCACAAGACACTCCTGTTCACCACTAGTTGTCTATCCAGTGCTCATTCTCCCTTCTTCCTTCCTTTGTGTTCGAATAACTCCCTTCTCTCACCGTCACCAAACATAACTTAGAGGAAGGTGATCTCAGTTCTGGGGGTAGCTTGCAGTTTGTCATGGTGATCCCAGTCCCCTTGCATGGTTGAAGAAAGGTCGTGTAAGTAGATTCTGGCTAATAAGGTAGGAGGTAAAGTCTGCTGAAGGATTAAAGGCAGTTTTCTCATTCTTAGAAAAGAGGTCCAGGAAGACATGCTTCCCTTTCTCCTGATGCTGTCATGACTGAACGGGCTCAGGTGTGGCCATAGCCACTTTCCTACCAGCCTGGAAGTGAAGTCAACTCATAAAATAAGGAAGACCACAATCCACACAGAGAGGGGTGGAGCAGGAACCTCAACATGCCACACCTGGAGCCCAACCTATTGACGATCCCCTTGCTATATGAGATAATAAATGTCCTTACTGTTTAAGCTCATTTGAGTTGGACTTTTCAGTTTCCTGCAGCTGGAAACTAAGTTGCTTCCTAGTCTGCTGGGAGTTTGGGAGATACAAAAGCTTAAGATATAAATAAGGTATAAACACATGAGATAAATTGGCCTCTCAAGGAGCTCAACTCCTGATACAGAGGTGAGACTAACTCACAGGAAACAAGGACAAACAATCCAATACAGGTTATAAGTATGTGGGTTTTTAAATACTTAGATATACTTGACATAGTATAACATTGTATGAGCTTCTCGTGTACAACATAATGATTTGATGTTTGTATGTATTGCAAAATGATCACCACAATAAGTTTAGTTAACATTTATCACTATGCATGCTATCATTACCTTGATTTTTTTATCATGATAACTTTCAAGGTCTCTCATAACAACCTTTAAATATACAACACAGCATTATTAACCATGCTGTGCCTTACATCCCCATGGCTTACTTATTTTATAACAGCAAATTTGCACCTTTATCACATTCGCCCATAAGTATCTAGTTATGTTCTTCAACTAAGTGCATAGACTCTGAACCTAATAGGATTTCAGAGAAAATTTGATTGACTAGGTCAGAGCTACCATTGATAGCTTCATGGAAGATACGGGGTTCAGCTCAGGCCATAAAGAGTGAGTGAGGCTTGAGAAAGGACGGAATAACATTTCATATGACTGAGGAAGGTAAATGGAGAGACTTCTAAGGATATCACCCAGAGTTCTGTCTGTTGATTGCAAACATCCTTGGGGTCAAAGAATACATTTCTTTGTTTTGTATATTACTTGTATCTATAATTTTTGTTCCTTTGTACATTGGCTACCCTTTATGGGCACTTTTGTTACTGATTTTGAAGAGTATAGCATTACAGATATGTATAATTTCATTCTGTTTTTTTTTTTTCTCTTCTCCTTTCCTGGTCCTCTTTGTATTTCCGTACACTCTCAGCCTGTCAGTGCCCACCCTGGAGTCATAATGGGATATCTAACTCCTGCTTTAGGCAGGGCTATGCTCCCGTTTCTAACTGGCAATGGCCTGCATTTACAAAAAAAAAAAAAGCCAAGAAGAACTTAGGGTCCCCCCTTGATATAGCATTCATGCCTTTCTACTTCCACTATCTGAGAATTCCTCCTGACTTTTCATCCAGATCACCACGGCTGATGTGTATGACCACTGTTCTCTCATCCAATCCTGAACTGTTTGTTGCCTTTCATTTATGGAAAAATCTCTTCACATTCCGGTAGCTTCTGGCAAATACCTCCAGTGTATATGTGATCTAAGTGGAATGTAATTGGGAGGACAGACACTTAGCAATAGCCAGCAGAAGGAATTGAGCTGTTAAGAGGCTTTGGCAGTTCCAGGAGGAATGAATGGTAACAGAGCACTGACAGGTCTTTGGGATCACAGTCGCCCTGCTTGGCTCCCTGCCCAGTGAAGGTGTGTGTTCTTGGATGCCTGTCAGTGCCGTGCTCAGGATTCTGAGCAAATTAATAAGAATACAGAGAGCATGGAAGGAGAAAGACAAAGAGAGTCAGAGAAAAACAGACACCATAAAGCCCATCAGAACCAGTACTGGTATTTTTCATACATTTCTTCTCGAAATCATACATAGAAATAGCCTTCTTTATTCAAAATTTCAACATAGGCTATTGCACACAGGGAAAGGTCTCCTAAGTTGGTTTGAATGAATATTTCTTTTGTTTTTCCTTAATTGACAGCAATAGTTTCTTCTTATGTCTAAAAATTATTAGGCATTCCCACAGGGGTTTAGTCAAGGCAACTATTAAGATTTTTCAGGAGAAACAGATTCTCGCAATTGTAATGAAGTGCTTTTAGGTTTCAGGAGGAAAACACCTACTCTTTCTAAAAAAATCACTTAGATTTATAAATTGGTGATGTTACCAGGGAGGCCTGAGACCCTCAGGCCCTGTGGTTCCTGACAGGGTGGGGAGGCCCAAGCACGGAGGCTGGTAGGAGCAAGGGAGGGTTGCCAGGGAAGAAAATGGAAGAAGGTCTGTTTGGGAGGCAGGCGAACAAAATGATTAAAAGCCTGAGTTCAATCCCTGCTCTACCACCGGCCAACTAAAATATCTAAGGCAAAGTCTGAGCCCTCTCTGTGCCTTGATTTCCTTACCTACAAATGGGGGAGTAATAGTCCCTACTTCAGAAATGTAGTGTCATGACTGAATGAATTACCATATTTTGCTGTGTATAATGTGCAATTTTTTGTCGAAATTTTTGAGGGAAAATAAGGATGCGCGTTATAGGCATAATGATTACCTACCACAGGTATAATAATGGGTATAGTAATCCTATGTATGACATGCACAAAATGTGGGTGTGCTTTATACACAGCAAAATATGCAATATTTGTAAAGTACTGGTACCTGGCAAAATGTGTAGTGTTAAATAAATGAAAAATCAGAACTCTAAGTTACATGCAACAAAAACCAACCCTTGCCAATTAAGCAGTCTTGGGCTTTGTTAAGAGGACATTGGCTACATCATAGGATGTCTGGGATGTCCGGTGGGTAGGTTGCAGAGCCAAGTTCATGAAGACAGCGCCGGCACGATGAGCAGACACCAGAGACACTGCCGTGTGCCAATGCCATAATGCCAGACCCATGGTGTCAGCGCTGTTTCCGTTCTCCCCAGAAGGAATTCCACAGCATCCCTGCTTTGTTGGGCCACCAGCCTCTGATTCATGTCTGGGATGGCATAGGGTAGGGCTCGTGTCATAGCTGCAAGGGAGCTCCTTTTGTGGAAAATGAGCTCTGTCTAACAAATTTGGAGATTTCCTAATTTTAGAAATGAAATTCAGACATGGAGAAGACAACAGGAAAGCTGAATGGGCAGAGAACACCAAGAAAGGATTATAAGAATATTAAGTGAAAGAAGCAGCAAATCCACATAAAAGGCCAAATACATTGTAGACTCTTTGTAGTACTTATTGATCAGATCTGGATGAGAAGTTTTCATAAGAGAATGAAAAATTGACAGAAGAGAAAACCATCCAAAATCCCTTCAGGAGCTCAGGGACAGTGCAGAACAAATCTGGTGTTTTCAAACATAAGTTGACTGTGTCAATTTGTCTCTTTGCCCAGGGTCCTTATCTCAAAGTTCCTAGATCCCATGCCTTTCATGTACCACAACCCTCCTTTCTTTCCTTCACCCTGAGGACTATTCTGCATCTTATTTTTGCTCTTAATCAACTATTGATTCATTTTCTTACAAAGGTATTCCCCACAAAATGAGATGGTAGCTGATAACCCATCAATGTGTGAGGTTTGCGAGGGAGTATTTGTATTTTAAGAAAAAAACGCCTCCCAGCTCTGGAGGAGTGACAAAAGGTGAGGACAGTGTGTTGCCACAGAGAGCTTGTCCCAGCACTGCAAAATCACTCTACCTAAAGAACCTGCCTGCAATGCCAACTCATCTCCCCCATGGGCCCTTCCTCATGCCAAGTGGGTACACCTGAGGCAGACTTGTCTAGAGACACAAGTTTCTGAGGGTTGCCCACTGAGCACGAGCCTACCACAGGGTGCCTGCACACACCCCTTTCTTTTCAGTTTTGCTCACACATCTACCTTTTGCCCTACAAAGACAAAGCCTTCTTTAAGCCCAGTTCACCCCATTTTTTCCTCTCAAACATTAAAAATAGCACTCTCTTCAATGACCTCAATAATTTAGAACCCATGAATAAGTCATTTGCCCAAGAGGCTACACTGCGCTTCTATTTTTACTTATAGCCTCTCACCAAGCAAAGTGACCTCTCACAAGGAGCCAACATTGACACTGGTCGGTCTTCTGGCTTCTCAGGGAATAACCCAGGCAGAGCTTACCATGCAGTGTTTTCTCAAGGGCAAAGATGAACTAATAGGTGTCAGTGACTTCAGAATGTGAGTACCCAAACTTGAACTTAGGCATGCATGTCTGCTAGAGCATGCCCCAAGAGGACCACTTTCTAGAAGTAGAGCTGGCAAATTCTGTCTTTATTGGTCTTTCTGGGGCCGCTGCTCTCCTAAGACACCATTTTCTAAACGTTGAACTTCAACAGAAGAGCACTATAATAGCTCAGGTCCCCAAATCTGTGGGTTTCCCAACCTCTCAACCACGTGTCTCCTTCACTTGCTTTCAATGCACGTTTCCTTGCCCCAACTTTTCTATGGACTATGTCCAGGAAGTTTAAGTATTTTTGCTGGGCCAATTCTATGGTCACTGAGAGGATTTCACTTCATGCTTTCTGGCCGCCAGTTTACAAAAATGTTTGATTTTTTCCCTCCATATTTTCATACCCTGGAATGGTCCCCTTCCCTCAAGTGCCCTGTAGGATTCCCAACCTCAGTGTTCCTTCTCCCGGCACCCTAAGCCCCAGCCTCTTCTTGCTTTTTAGTAACGCCACGCTCATAACCTTCCATGCTGTTTGTACAATGCTGAGCTCTCAGTGTGACGCTACATCAAGTTCACATCAAGTTCTTTCACGTGACCTCGTGTCTCCTGTTCACGAAATCATTAAACTCATTCTCATCCCTTCCTGCTGGAAAGCTGGAAAAATACTCATTCCTCTTCCTGACCCTTACTCCCTGTCCCTACCAACAGGAAGCACAAAGTGACAAAATCCTACTATTCTTCTTTTACCTGTCATCATTTCCCTTCTACAAAATAAGTGGTATTTTTTTGGTCACACATTTAATGAAAAGTTACATTGTGGCAGATGCAGTGCTCACTGCTTTGTTAAAGCAACTCAGTTACTTTTCTCTAAAAATACTCCCGTGTACTATTTTTGTCAGTTTACACAAGAGGAAACTGAGGCACAGGGGCAGAGGCAGGATTTGAGCCAAATTGTCCTGGAAGTCTCGTTCCCAAAACTATTCACCACTATTTTTCACAGGACATAAGTTCATACTCTCTTGCTTCCCTTAGTCATCAAGAACCCTGCAAGTAAGTGTCCACTATCATCAGCTCTGGCTCTGTATGCCCTCTTTGTCCTCCCTAGAAGACAAGATGGCATCTATTTAGCCACATCCTTGGTGGGCAACCCTTAGTCTTTATTTGTCCTCTCTTTCTGCCAATTTAAAAGAATGGATTAGCAGGAGTGAATGCTTTTAACAGAGAGCCCTCTGGTCTAAACTTTTTAAATTGTTGATGGAGGTCTCATTGAGCCAAAACACCTTCCATGGTCTAATCTAACTACTTTAAACAATTAATACATGTTCATAATTATAGTTAATTATAATAATCAATACCAGTCATCAAATTGCTTATCTCAGATCTTTGAAAAGTGAAAATAAAGTTTTTAGGGTGAGTTGTATTGGAGAGTCTGATTAGCCTCTACTTCTGACTCATAATATATTTTGAATAGTATAATAAAAGTAATCCTAACTGGAGTTCTTAGGAGAAGTGTAGCTTGTTAATTCATCCACAGATACTTATAAAGTGTTTTTTACCATTACAAGCTAGGTCCTAGATTGGATAGCCTTATGGATCCCTTCCAATTTTGAGAATCTGTAAT
This sequence comes from Macrotus californicus, assembly GCA_007922815.1. Classification (NCBI taxonomy): domain Eukaryota; kingdom Metazoa; phylum Chordata; class Mammalia; order Chiroptera; family Phyllostomidae; genus Macrotus; species Macrotus californicus. Next base: position 8,847 of record VMDR010008221.1, on the reverse strand, counting down.
TCCCAGAGAAAATTGAATTGGGCCTAGAAGAATTCACTGGATTTTGTAGAGAGGAGACAAGAAGGGACAGCTCTCCATCACATTTTAGTGAAGGATAGTGGTAGGAACAATAGTGGCCTGTGCTAGAGTGGGTGAAGAGATCTCTCTGGTAGAGCAAACGGAACACTCTAGAAATAATGAGAAATGTGGTTGAATGGGTAGGCCAGGTTATAGGATGCCTTGAAAATCAGACAGAAATTCCAGGTTGGCATTATAGCAAGACAAAGTGTTTGTCATGATCCTGAGTTGGGGAACACTCTGAAGAACATAGTTTCTTTAGGATAAAACCCAAATAGACACTTTTCCAAAGAAGACATACAAATGGCCAACAGATAATAAAAGGGCGCTCAACTTCACTAGCTCTTAGGGAAATGCAAATCAAAACCACAGTGGGATACCACCTCACACCCTTTAGAATGGCTATCATCAACAAGATGCTAACAGGAGAGGTTATGCAGAAATAAGGAACCCTCATACTTTGCTAATGGGAATGTAAACTGGTAAACCACTATGGAAAATGTTAAGGAGGTTCCTCAAAAAATTAACAATAGGGTCTAATCTATAACCCAATAATTCCTCTTCTGGATATCTACCCCCAAATTTTAAAAACATTTATTCATAAAGATATATGTACCCCTATGTTCACTGCAGCATTATTCACAGTGGCCAAGATATAGAAACATCAAAGTGTCCTCTGATAGGTGACTGGATAAAGAAGATGTGGTGCATATATACAATGGAACACTGCTCAGCCATAATAAAAGAAAATATTGCCACTTGTGACAACAGGGAGAGGTCTTGAGAACATCATGCTAAGCAAAACAAGTCAGATGAAAAAAGTCAAGAACCATATGATTTTACTTATATGTGGGATACAAAACTGACAGGAGCAAGCAAACAAGACAAACAGACAGAAACTCACAGGCACAGACAGCAGTATGGTGGTAACCAGAGGGAAAGGGGGTGGGGTGGGAGAGGTCAGAAAAGGGTAAAGGTCAAATATATGGTAACAGAAGGAGAACTGACTTTGAGTGGTGAAGACACGGTGCAATATACAGATGATATATTCTAAAATTGTACACTTGAAACCTATATAATTTTATTAACCAATGTTACCCCAATAAATTTGGTTTAATGAAAAATGAAAGAAACTAGTGATCATCACTAGTGAAAGTGAAACTTCCCTCCTACTGTACAGAGAATTTAATGACAATGAACATTTCCAGTTAGAGTAGAAAATTATCCCTGTGGCCTAGATGCACAGCACAGAAATGGGACTGGAAGACAGTCCCTCCCTCTTCACAGTTCTCATTTTCTCTGTAACCGTCCTCTCTCAGATCATGATGATATGGTTTGCTAGATATTCCGAGGGCTGCTAATGAGATGCAGCTATAAACTGTTCACTTCACAGACTTCGCTAGAAACCAGAAACCTGGTTGCAGTCCCGAGGTGACCGTCGGGGCTGACACAGTGTGGTCACAGGGAGAGAGAGGGCAGTCCTCACTCGGGCAGATCATCACTCCTCGGTAGTCCTCTCACTGCCACGAAGTCAGAATGAACATGCGGGAAAGGAAACCGGGATACTTGAATTCAGAAACAGTTTGGAAACGAAGAAGAGAAAAGTAAAGTCTTAATTACACAAAGGGGATCTGACCCAAAGAATCATAACCAGTATTTATGTTTAAGATCTCAGAGGACAGAATAAGAAATAAGAAGCAGGTTTGGAGGACAGAGGGACTGTGATACTATCTCCACAGGAGACCTTGCTTCTCAGCAAGAGCTGTAAACAGGCCAGGTCGCCCAAGAAGGTGTAAAATCTGCTTAGGTCTTTAAAAATAGCTCCAAATTGTATTTGCCTGGGAGTGGGCTATGAAATGACAGGAAAGTGCACTTGTTAGTCTGTCAAAACCCTTCCTAACCAAGTGTTATGTTTCTTTTTAGTTGAATGAAAGTAATTTAGTCCACATTTATCAAGAATGGTCGAGACCTGGGGTGGTTTCGTATGGGCTCTTGCCCTGATGCCTTCACTTTCTTATTCCCTGTGTTCGAAATCCTCCCAGGCCCATTGATCTTCCTTCCAAACCCATGCTTGTCTACTCCAGGTCTGAAGAAACCAGCCACACTTCTACATTCTGACGTATGCACAGTCTTAGCCATGCATTTAAGCAACTGGACATGAACTGCTTTGTACTCTTTATTGTTGACCAAGTGTTGCTTTTGAATCCCAGCTCATTGCCAATCAAATAAGGCAGAGGCAATATTTAATACTTTGTCATTTTCCCCTAGGGTTCTGTGAAGGATGCTGCAGTTTAATAAATTTTTATTGATTGATGGCAAAAGAAATATCAAATAAATTGTATATATAATTTAATATTTATTGGGCATCTGCCACACACGAGGTGCTTTGAAATTATTTGGCAATTTTCTCAAGTGTAGCACTTTTATTATTTTCTTTCTTTCTTTTTTGATTTAATCTTTATTGTATTTTTCCCCATTACCTTTTAGTCCCCTTATATGCCCCTCCCCCTCAGCAATCACCACGCTGTTGTCCATGTCCATGAGTCCTTTGCCTTTTTGCTCACTCTCTCCAGCCCCTCACCTCCCCACCCTCTAGTGTACATCAAGATTGTTTTTTTTAGCCAAGTGTTTTGTCACAGACAAGATGCTTGTTATTTAGATGTTTGTGTGTTTACTGGTCACACACAAATTACCAGTAAACACAATTTAGAACTAAGTTCCTGAATGCAGAAAGAAAGAATTGGAGAAGAAATTTTATTTGAAATTTTAGCAGAAGAAATTTTGACTGAAAACGATAATATTGGAGTACTATTGGAGGATATTGCATGTAGAGAACATACGAACATTGCTTGCAGTTAGGTTAAAAAAAACAGGAAGACCGGTGAAGCCCCAGAGAATGACAAGAGCGTTGGTTGGGGACCAGAATTCAAACGTATATGGTGGTGGGTCACTGCGTTGCCTAGGAAAATAAAGTGAGAGACTTTTGATGCCAAATTGGTCTGAACTACTAGGAACCTGTGGACAGATTCCGAGAAATGATTTATTTTTAGAGGTCACTTTAGGGATCAATTTGCCATACTTAGTGTTAAGATAAATAATGACTATTGAATGGAAGACCAAGGCAGTCTCCCCATTAACCTGGTTGATAATGTAACAACGTTAGGAAATCTGGGTGACAAGGTTACAACCCCATAACCGAGGCGGAATCACTGTTTTACAATTGAGGATTTGGTAAATTACCTTAATCACAGTCAAAGTATCTCAGAAGGGCTAAACTTCAGTGACAAGATTGTGAACTGTCCAATGTCACATCATAAATGGACTACAATGTCATGATGAATTAGACTGCAATCATATACCCAGTAAAGTCAGGAAACACTGTAGCCGTCAATATTCAGAGGCCCTTAATAACCCTGCAGTACTCTAGGGTTATGCTTAGGAGCATTCACTTTGAACCATGGAAACCTGGACATCTGAATTTTGTGGTTATTTGGATATAATTACAGTATTATCATAGATCACAAAATGAATAATTAAGAGGCAGAATTTAGATATCTGACATACTTTGCCTATTTTCCAGGAAATAAGAATTTAGCTGTCCTTGAGATTTTTTGCACTTTTACGTTGTTGTTATTAATGATAACTGAAATGATATCAGCTGGCTAGTGTGCCTCAGTGGCTTGGGCGCTGTCCTGTGAACCAAAAGGTCACTGGTTCGATTCCCATGCCTGGGTTACAGGCCAGGTCCCCAGAGTTGGAAGCATGCGAAAAGCAACCGATCTATGTTTTCCTCCCAAAGTTTCTCCCTCTCTTCCCCTCTCTGAGAAATGAGTAGATAAATAAAAAAATTTTTTTAAAAAAGAAATAATATTAGAGTCTTAACTAGTCATTTTTATCAGCGCTGCCCAAAGTCTTTCACATCTTGGCACAAATGGGGAATAATAGTACGTGAAAATGAAGAAATGGAGGCGGCTCTGGGGTCCTGGCCTCCCAGTGCCCCTTTCTGCCTACTCGAGGCTAAGAGACCTCCATCTCTACTCACCTAGATCCCACCTGCAGCACCCAGCAGGGAAGCTCTGGAGCTGGCCAATGACTGCCCACCTCACCTGTGTTCCTCTAACTGTCATGGAAACAGTGTTCTGGTGTTCTTAACCTCACTGAACTCAGCATCCAGGGTTGGTGGAAAGGAGATGAGCAGCCTCATGGAGGGGGAGAGTTGGCCTGCGTTCCTGAGTAGAGCGAGCAGAAACACTCGTTTGTAGGCAGCTGTTGTCCTCAGGGAATTTTGCTGACATTGTGAGAGTGAGGCATGATGTCACAGGAACCGTGGCTTGGCCAGAACAGCATGGTGTCCAAGGCGGCTGATCTGTTCATCCCGATTGAAAAGATTTCTTCTCCTGCTGCTCTTCCACCCTCCCCTTCTCCCTGCCCGTCTGAGTGGTAATTGTAAGCCATGCAGCTCCTTTCAGAAGTAGGCCACGGGTGCCAGGGCTGGGTGTTCTCTTTGCTGGCATGTTACAATTATCGCCGAGGATGGCTCTGGTGACAGCATAATACATGTGGTGTTTTGTGCTAAAAAAGTCAATGTCCACGGCTGAAAGAGCCAAACTTCCCAGCGATCCAAGCGCAGCTTCTATACGACATTTGATCTGAGTGGGCCTCGATTCACAGTCGCTTTTCTTCAGCCTCAAGATCATTCCTACCAAATAGTCTGTAGATTTAGTTTTGGGGAATGCATGAAAGAGAAATTCTCCTCTATTCAGGAACTTTTAAGCTTTTAACAGAGTGTCAAGGGGACACGTTATTCAGGGCCTGTGTCAGAGTGCAGGATTTAAGTGCATTGAACTTGAGAGAAAGATGTTAGCCTCAGAATAGGACTTCAAGAAAAGTCTACCTGCTAAGTCCACCCCTTAGCAGCTGTGTGGCACTGGGACTTCTACTTACCTTCTCTGACTCTCCCTGTAAAACTGTGTATGCCATTATCCACTTTATAGACGTGTTACAATTACACAACTAAATGTGAGTCAAATACTTAGCACGAATCCTACTCCAATGAAAATGCTACATAAACAGTAGTTGTTGCCACATTTGCAGTTATTATTTCACATACCACTCGTGTTTTTAGGACGGGAACTCAGAAGAAAATTATAATTCATGCTTGCTAAATTCTTCTGAGTACTGAGCAAATCCATGACTACTATATATTCATTAGAATCATGATACCAGTTGGTGAGAAGCTTAAACAAACAATCCCAAAGAAGAAGAGGACAATTTGGAACATACAGGCCAACACCAGAGCAATCTATAAACTCAAAACTCTCTTTAGGATACCAAGATTGAGCAGAAAGGTAAAAGGACGCATGGACGTGGACAACGATGTGGTGATGGCTGGGGGGAAAGAGGTAGAAGGAGACTAAATGGTGATGGAAAAAATACAATGAAGATTAATTTTTTAAAAAAGACACCAAGAAATGTATGCGCTCTTTTGCTCACTAAGTTAAAAAATGAATATATTTAATGTTGACGTTTTTATACCAAAGGCCATAGTTGAATCTTTCATATTATTGAACTACCTAAAATAAGTTAACTTTTCACATAGCCTGGTTATTGTATTTATTTAACCATGAATTGCCAACCTGAAAAGCCTTTGCCTTATTCATTATTCAACATTAAGTAGCTACTTTTCACTCTGATGTGACTTACTAATTTATAGACTGCTTTCACCTTAAGTCACCAAGTGACAAAGCACAGCTCCAGAAGTAGATTTTGAAGATGAGCAGCTTTAAGCAGGGAAATATTTAAGTCAGCTTGATTTTTACTCAATAATTTATTAAAAGGAAGCATTGAAAAGGCAGTTGCTGTTAGGCAGAAAGGTATCTCCTTCACAGTCACCTTTAGCTATTAAGTTTTCATCAAGTAGTATGTTTTATGCAATTGCGTTAAGAAATCATTATATTTCTGCAACTAAACTGACAATGAATAAAGACCTTGGAGAGTTGGTGCTTAAAAGACAAACTCAAAATTCATTTGACAATGATAGAGCAACAATTTCCCTGTAACAGATTCAGGGAACATCCATTCAAGGTAAGAATGCCTGAAACCAAGAGACCAGATCTACATTATGCCTCCAAATTGGCATTTATTGTAATGGGGTTTTGAGGCATTTCCATTCCATTATTAATTATTCTTGTCCTTCTTTTTAAAACACAGAACATTGAGGCACAAAATAGGGCTTGTCCAATCTTATCATTGTACAGATAAATGGTAGAAAAGCCCAGTGCTTGAGAGTAGAGGCGCAGGCCCTGGCTGGTGTGGCTCAGTGGGCTGAGTGCTGGCCTGTGAACCCAAAGGTCACTGGTCTGATTTCTGCTCAGGGCACATGACTGGGTTGCGAGCCAGGCCCCCGGTTGGGGGCCTACAGAAGGCAGCCAATCAATGTTTCACACATTGATGTTTCTCTCCCTCTCCTTCTCTCTCTTTTCCCCCTCCCTCTAAAAATAAATAAATAAAGTCTTTAAACAAATAAAAAAGCGTGAAGGCTCAGAAAAGGAAAAAAAAGGACTCATGGACATAGACAACCAGTGTCGTGTTTGCGGAGGGAAGGGGATTATAATGAGGATAAATGGTAATGGAAAAAATTCAATAACAAAAAAATAAAGAGTAGAGGCTCAGGAGTCAGCCTGGCTGAGTTCAAATCCTGACTCAGCCACTTTCCAGCTGTGTGACCATGGGCAAGTGACTTATTTGTCTGTACTTTGGTTTTCTGAACTGTAAAATGAAATTTGGAGACTAATGTAAGTATTTATAGTATTGGGTTATCATGAGAAGCAAAAGGGACCATACATCAACGTTAGATGCTCCTGCAAGTGAGAGAGCTGGAGTTGTGAGGCGTTAAGGGATTGGTTATGAGTTGCCGCAGCTAATAGGCAGTAGTGTCCCGTCTCCTCACTCCAGTTCAACACAGCATCATCTGCAAGTGAATAGCGTGGTAGTAGACAAAGATCCTTCTGCCTAAACAGCATCCATTCCTTCTTTTTCTGGTAATGGCAGTTAACATTTCTTTTGGAAAGACACCTGACCCCCACTCTTAGTCCATCTATCTCACTTTATTTTGGGGGAGCGAGAGGGTGTCCCTTAACCCAAGTATGAGCAATCAGAACATTCCATCACCCTGACCACAAGATTTGGTTCAGGGAGGGGAGTGTGACTCCAGGTTAACAAGGTGTCATCCAAGATTTTGGGTGAAACAATTGGGAGAGAGAAGCCCTTGTTCAATAGACATGACTATTAGAGCCCCAGTGTTCATCTTTCCTCTAAGAAGGTAAAACGTGAGGGAAAAACAAGCCAACAGAGGGAAAGAGCTCATAGATGATGAGAGAAATAGTCCTGGAGGCATTACTCAACACTCGGATCAAATCACATCTGCAGGTAGGGGAGATTTATCCTTGGGCATTGCATTTTGTCAGCCAATAAACTGGCTGCTATCATGCACGTTGAAAAAATTCTGACTTACACAGACACTTAAAAAATCCACCATGTATTGTTTGCCTCAGGGACAAACTTGAGTATCTTCTTGTACAATAGTTCCCTGAAACACAAATATTCCTGTTACAACACAGACAGAAAACTCAACAGTCCTCTTTCCTCCTTGACAGTCTGTTTTCGTCTTGGTCAGGTTGGCAGCATCGGGCAGGCTGCAGATGGTGGGCTCTGAAGTCAGAGCTGAGGTGGAATCCCAGCCTTTCCACTGGTTAGTCCCTTCCCTTTGGCTGTTTATTTAACTTTCTGAGCCTTAGTTTCCCATGTCAATAGACTTATTGCAGGGGTTCAATGAGATGATGCATGTAAAACACCAAGCATTAAAAGCCACACAGCACTGACAATAAGAAGGATGGTCAAGGTTTGTTGATGTGTGCTAGACTCTGAGGAGTACTTTACTGATATTAATGCACTGACTCCTTGTAACAGCCCTGTGTGGTAAGGGTTCCATCCCTCATTTTGAAATTGAGGAGACTGAGAGGCAGAGAGGTTAAATAATTAGCACTCACGTGGACAGCTAGTCAGTGATGGAGCCAGAATTCTCATTTCAGAAGCCAAACATATTACTTCTCAAGAGAAACATAGCCAGGAGTAGAATGGGTGAGAAGACACAGGGTTATTTTGGAGACATTATGGTAAACTCTCTGAGCCTTGGTTTCCTCTTCCATAAGATGGATTTCACTGTGTCCCAGGTTTTAGTAAGGGTTAAAACATATCATTAAGAAAAGCACTTGGCCAGGTGCCTAGGGAGCATCACCATCATTATTATCAATATCATTGACTACAATGCCTGTAAAAACAGGCAAATCATGGCCCAAGTTTATAAATGCTCCCAAAGTTTGATTTTTTTCTTAGTGATCTTTTTTTTTTTTTGGTGACTAGATCTTGTCTTCATGTTTAAACGAAAACAACAAAAGAGTATATAAAAAAAATCACTGCAAATGAAGAGATTGTATTTATTAGCTGTCTCCCAACAGCAAGCAAAATGGCTCAGGAAGAGCTTCCAAAGCAAAGACTGAGGAGAACCACACATGACTGCTTGTCCCTCCGCTGTGCCCTGCGTCCCTGCGAACACTTCATTACGAAGAGAATGGAATTAGTAAAGTGCCTTACCAGGAAGTCACGTGCCTTAGAGTAAAGGTGTAGAGTTTTCATATATATTATCTCCTGTTGTCTTTTCATCTTCTTGATGATATAAGGATAAAAATGAAAAATTTATGATGTTTTATTATTAACTTTTTGTTGTGAAGT
>VMDR010008220.1:0-37394 GCA_007922815.1 Macrotus californicus | reverse complement strand
CAAGAATTTGTATGTCTAGCCTTATGTTGCCTTATCTTTTGAATAAGAAAATAATCCAAGTTGAGGAAATCTATTAGGATATGCTGCTACTATTCATTGTCAGGTTTATTTTATGTCATTGAAAACATTGAAAGTATCTACCATTGCCTTTTAAAAATGGGTTGATCTGATTTAGGCTTTATTCTATATTTCATATAAAAACGTTGTGGTGAGAAAATTATCCGATATTTTTCACTTTTCCAGAAAACGAAAGAAGGAGAACAAACCACGGAGACCTGACTTGAGGTCACAGCTGCGGTGCACACACAGTTCACTGTCACATTTTCCCAAACATCTCTTTCTTGGCATTCTTTTCTTAATGCATCACCCAGCTTGACCAACAGTAGGTTTTGTGGCTAAGTAACCGTGCTTGATTCTTTCTTTATGTTCATCACTGTGTATTTTCAGTACAATTCCAGCAGCCTTGTTTATCTACCCCAAATATCTCAAAATCCTTTGAAAAACGTGCATTGTTTTTCTGCCCTGAAGGTAAAACACAGCAACCTTGTTTAATAGCAAAGCTCACATGGCTAGTGGTTCAGGAACAGAAGGATTGATTGTCTTCCCTCTGGGTCTTGTCCTCATTTGTTCAATTAAAGGATGAGGAGCAGAGCTGAAAGGGGTGAGCAGGCGGGCCAGTCGGAGCAGCTCTCTATTGACGGGTAAGCAGCATATGGGCTGCCTTTCATGGGACGTTCTGCCTGCACACTGCGTGAGAGGCAGACGGTGGGCAGCAGGCCTCGGGACAGAGTTAATCTGTATTCTCAAGGGCACAGATGATTTCCAGTTCTTTAAGCTGCCCTGAGAATGGTCTCAGGATGACAGACTAATAGGGCAGGGAGTAATTTGGACCCAAAATAGACAGTTGAAAGTGATTCCGGAATGGAACCTAGAATCTACCCATCCTGCCCCTGCCTGGAGTCTCAGCGATGATCTCCTAATGACATATGCTATGGAATTTGATCTTACTCCTGTAGGAAGGAGCAAGGTGGACATATGGGGAGAGGGAGTGTCAGTGTATCCAGTAACAACGCTGAAAAGACAATCAAAATCTGATCAGCCTTGAATCGTTTTTGTGAGGTGATGTAAGGAGTTAATGCCAGGTTTTGTTTTCTCTGAAGCTAGTGCCTGGATACCTCTTTAAAACAACTTGAGAAAATTAGTTTGCTGACAATTCAGACAATCATGATTACACCATCTACATATTTGCAACAATTTCTGCTTCATTCTTTGTGGGTGCTTGTGAGAGATATAGAATTGGTCTGTTCTACAGAAATGAAAACATTGTTTTTACTGAAATTATTTCTTCTTTGTGGGTGAATATAGAATAGAAAGGCACAAGTAACGTGAATATCATTTATTTACTTTGGATGTTTCCACTGAAGTACTTTATATTTATCAACTTAATTTGTAACATGAATGTTCTCTGAAGCACCTACCTTCAATAGAGCCTATTACTTTGAAGTCCTAGATCCTTCTTTAAATCTTGTCTAGGCAATTTCCAGTCTTCCTTGACTAAGAAATGCTTTCAAATTCAAAATGCTCATGGTTAAAGAGCTGGTTCTTAATTGCAGACAATCTAGCCTAGAGGGTGTTTAGAAATATTGTTTTTGCAGAGATTGGGGAGACTACTGGAAGATGGTAGATGGGGTAAGAGATGCTAAGTGTCCCTCAGTGTGAGGGACAGTCCTGCACAAGAATTTTGCCATCCAGAATGTGACTAGAGCATTGAGAAACTGGCCCATTCACCGGAGCCTAAGTCTCATTCCCCTCCTTGTGAGTGGACTGTGCACTTGTCTACACAACCTGGGCTAATAATCATAAGGGGGCGTCTGATGCAATGATAAGGAGAAAGTTTCTGAGATGTTCTAAATTAATTCACAGTGGCAGCAGAGTGAGAGAAACAGACAGAATTTCTAGTCTGTTAATGGCTGCTGACCAGTTAACGATTTCTCACATCCCTGTTTCACCTCTTGGAATTTCGGGTCAATTCCAGGGGGCTATTTTCTGAAGGTTATCCTAGACAGGGACCATCTAATTCCAGGAGCCTGCACTTGTTTACACACGTGCCTCCAGGACTGCTGCCCCAGCCAATCCCCAGGCCATTTCTTCCTGCGGACCCCATGCCTATTCCAGGGCTGACCCATCCTGCTTTCCCTTCTCCCACCCCTTTGCCTACGGCTAATGTAAATTCTTTCAGACAGCTGACTTCTGTCTTTCTTCCTTCTTCCCCCTACTTGATGTATAGAAATGCTTGCAAAACTCTGGGATGGTGGACTTGTCTTTTCTACCTAGTCATGCTGCTGGTGGTTTAGACTCCATGCCCCCAAACTAGTCTTTTAGCTAGTATTTTTGACTCAGTTAAACCTTACTTACTAAAAGACTTTCAGCCTTGGAAGTTAACAAGTGTTTAGTTTAACAGCAGTGATAGCATTGCCTGGGCCTATGGTGCTCATTTCCCTTCCTGCTTGCTTTCCCTGTGATCTACGCCTCAGCCAAACCATCTCCCCACGCCCCGCCAGACTCATTCCGGCCTGCTGAAGTTAATGTTCATCTTGTTAATAATAACAACTAGCATTTACTGAGTGCTTCCTTGGTATCTGAGAAGATGCTGGATGATTTTTTTTATGTATCATTTCATTTTTTCACCACAATAATCCCAGGGGGTTATTATGTTATTCTAATGTAATATTCTTTATAAATATGAAACTGATGTTTTAAGAAATTCAGTAAGTTGCTTAAAGTCATACAGAGAGGTCAGAGACAGTTGTGGAACTGGAACTTGGTCCCAGGTCTGTTGTCTTACAAAGCCAAATCCTCGGGCAACTGCCTGCCTGGCTTGTTTCTCAGCTGACGACTCTGTGTTGGCTCCCATGCTGGCTCTCGCACCATACACACTGTTCCCTCTGCTAGGAACCTTCTTCCTTCCTCATCTTCACTCTCATCCCAGCCTCCTTTGCCTGGCTGATACTTAGTCTTTAATCTCGCTTCTTTAGGAAAGCTTTGCGTGACTTTTCCCACTTTGGGTTAGCGACCTCATCTCCGTGCACCCTCTATCTCCCTAGTTACAGGCAATGAGGACAATATTATAAGTGCAGTTCACATGTCTATACCCCTTACTAGGCACTAAGGGATTGTGACTTGTTTAGCCCTCTGTCCCTGATGCCTAGCCCTGGCATGGTTTAGGTGCTATACAGATGTTTGTGGAACGTGGAGAAGGTGGCCTCGCTCACCTGTCTGGCTCTCGCCATTCTAAGGGTGGTTCAGGTGGGTACTAACCCCTAGCCCCAGCTCTCTGCTCACAGCCAGCCTTCTTGATTGGGACCCTCTGCCAGGCCATCTCTAAGGGGGAGCATGAGCCCATCTATCTCTAAGGGGGAACTTGGGTGGGGAGACCAGCCCTTGGTGGAGCATGGAGGAAGGGGTTTTTTATGAGAGATTTGTGGCCCCACGAAAGAACCTATGGGACAAGTGAGACAAACTGCCATAACATGGACTTTCTGGACACATAAGGAATTAGAAATAGCTTCCTGATCCACAAATTTCTTCTTACTTTAGCACAATAAAACCTGGTTCTAGTGGAATCCCCACCCCTCAAGCCCTCCTAGGTTGATCGGATAAAAAGCTGTGGGTTTTATGAGAAAAACAATAGAGAAAGAACATTTCTTAGGCAATGCTTTTGGTATGTAGCATTGAAGAAAACCAGTTCATTACTTAGAAGTCAACAAGTCAGGCACATTTTTATAGGATTATATAGATCCTTAACGCAATTATTATACTGTGATGGTGCCTACCATGTGCCAGGGACATTAAACATGTGTATGTGTGGGTTGGTTTGTCTGCTGATTTATTTTTCTCCTTAATGTTTACCATCATCCTAAGACTTGGGAAGTATTTTCCGTATTTACACATAGCAAGCAAAGGAATGTAACTTGCCCAAGGTCATGCACCTTGTAAGGGACTGAGATGGCATTGAACTCAGGTCTGTCTGGATCCAGGGTCTAGTGACTTACTGCTTCCTCATGCAAAGGCCACTCCTCCTCCCACGTTCCTTTCACTTCCTCATTCTCTCAGAGACAATGTCCTTTGTCACCTGCGATGAGTCAAGTGGCATTGACAGGGGTGGGTGTTTGGAGAGGAGGGTCCTTGGCCTTTCTTTGCCAAAAAATGAGATCAGACCTCTGCCAAGTTGCAGGTGTAAATGATCTGTGGTATAAATGGGAAGCCTTTCCCTTCATCAAGCAGAAATGATTGAAAATGCTCCGGGTCAAGGAATTTACCTAAGTTTGTTTATTCTTATCCAAATTTTGTTTTTTTAAACCCAGAAAAATATTCAGCCCGACTCAATCAGGAAACCTGTAGTCGTAAATAGATCCTTCTGAACATAATCAAAATGATAATTTCCTCCTCTGGGCTAGACCAACCCTGGCGGCCCGACTGCAATTATCGTCTCTCCGCCAGTCTCCTGTGCCGTTTCATTTTGTCAATCCATCCTCATTTCCCGGCAGTGCGGAGGGTTGGCTGTTTTTTTCCCTGCAGCTCAAATCCCCCACCAGTCTCCGGAGGCAAGCGTGACTGCTGCAAGTCACGTCGAATTTGCTATTCCCAGGGTACCCTTTATCACTGCTGTGCAAACACCATCCTCCTACAAACCCGTCTGAGGACCGCATTTGATTCTTCTGCCTCACCTGGCTCTGTGAGGGAAGGGTTGCGAAGCTCCCTGTCCTCTGCATGTCTTCTTGTTGGACCAACCCGGATCTGGCCTGCTCATATCATGAAATGGCTGCTCTTTTCTGAAGTGTTCCCCACACACGCCGCTCCATTTAACAGGGTGGGTCATTATTAATAAAGGAAATGAGTGGGTGGAGGCGGGGGGGTGTTTAAATGTTCCCCAGAGGTTAAACATTCTAAGTGTGTACATGTGTGCCCGTTGATGACAGGCTCACTTCCTGTCCTGGATCCCCTCCGGAAACACAGGACAATGTCACGAGGTGCATGACATAGATAATTAGATGGTGTGCTGCAGAGACATGTTTAGAGCTTGTCATCAAGAGGACTTGTGATGATAGGCAGGTGAGGACTCTATTTCCATTGTCCAGAGCGAGAAGCTGATGAGACTGAGATTTCAGCATCGTAGCTCCTGTCTGTCAGCAACGATGTAATCAGCTTTTGATAATTTAGAGGCTGCTTTTCTGCTCACTGAGTGATGTAGGGCCTTTTATTTTGTGATTGCCAGCACTTCTTTCAGTAAATAGCCCAGGGGGAGGGGAAACGCATTGCAACTCAAACCCCATCCTCTTTCTAACTGAAGGAGGTCCCGTGAGGTGGGGAGCAGAACCCCAACAGTTGAGATGCCTTGGGATGGTTTTTATGTTTGTTTTTAATTTTTTCTATTTTTCAATTGCACTTGACATTCACTGTTATATTAGTTTTGGGTATACAACATAGTGACTAGACATTTATATAACCTATTGATACAAAGTGATTACCCTGATGAGTCTAGTACCCATCTGACATCATCCATAGTTATTGCAATATTATTGATTATATTCCTTACAGCTTTGGGATGGTTTTCAGATGAAGGCATATTTAATATATCTGTCATCACTCTATTCCTTCGAGTTGACACAAATGAAATTAAAAGAAAACCCAGGAAGTTGGAACTCCTGTATCTGTCCCCAATTTTAGGATGTAAGTAAGGTCCCTGTTATTAAAAAGATCTCACCCCACACTTGCCCTGTAGTCCACACCCTGCTTCTTGCAATTGTCTCTTCCTCTTCTTTCCCTTGGTCTGCACTTTTTTTTTGCTCCCCTCCTTCTTGATGCATTCTCCGCCTCCTTTGCTAATTCCTAATCTTTCCACTGAGCTCTGTGATGGGGGAGCCACCTTAGGAGTCTATAATATCACCCCCTCTCTGATGCATTTCCTTCCTTGGAACGACCCCACCCACTCCTGCACCCTCACTCATACTCAGCCTTGAGCACCAGAGCCAAGCATCTCCCCGCCTGCTGGGTGTCCACATACAGACGTCCAGCAGGTGCTGCAGCCAACCGTCAAACTAAAATACTGCTCTCTTCCCTTCCTGGCACACCCAGGCCCTCCATTCTCACAATTGCTCATCATCACTAAAAATTTCCGTTTATTGCTGGCAGAGCAAAAATTGCTTCACATTTTTTGAAAAGAAATCTGGAAGAGTCGGTTACAATTTAAAATACACCTTTCAACCTAGTAATCTCACTTTGAGTTTTATCTTATAGAAGTCAAAGCACCTCTCCATATAACAGTATATAAGGATGTTTATTGTTTGCAGTGATGGAAACGTGGGAACCATCTGAATGCCCATCAGGGAGAATAGATGTCAGTGATTTGTAGCCGTGATAGAGCTATTTGATGTGAAAAGATGTCCGTGATGTGTTCTAAAGTCCAAGACCAACTTGCAAAATAATGTGTATGATATCTAATTATTATACCAACCTACCCCCCCAAAATAGCAATACCCCTTTATGTGTATATGTGTTTGTGTGCTTGACATAGAATGGACACAGGGAAAGAGGTGGAAGGATATTCAGCAGACTGTTAATATTGTGTCCCTGGGTAGGCAGTGGTCAGGAGGCATGAATACATGTTGCTTTTGTAATATCAGGAAAAATATTTAATTGCTCATCCTCCCGTATTTCTTGCTAGTCACACAAGTAAGAATCTTAGCATCATCTTAGGCACCTCCCCCCGCTCCCTTTCCTCTTCTTTCCAGTGATTCATTGTTTTTATGTTTGTGTCCTCCACCTGACTACAGAGTCATTGAGGGCAGAGACTTTCTGCATAGTAACTTGCACGTATTCTCCATATGTGATTATTGACTTGAAATGAGGATTTTAATGTCATTGCTCCATAATTTTATTACTTGTACATCCCTAAGCTTTTATTTCTAAACCAGAAGGTTACCAGTGCTTTCACCAAAAGCCCTCAAATACTCATTGCCTTACCCCACTCTGTAGTGGAAAATATGCCCTTGGAATATAGGATATTACATAACAAATTCTTCCTCCAGGTCTACTTACACGTGTTTATTCTCGTACACACATTTTTACTCAGCTCTGCATCCTGCTTTCAGAATCACTTAGAGTCCTTTGGACAGGAGGCAGGTAAACAGGGGGTAAACAGCCCCCTGAAGAGCTGTGTGCATATATACAATGAAAAGAGCAAAGAACAGCGTCTGTGTCAAACGTAATGGGGAAAAGTCAATCAAACCTCAAGTTGTCTTCCAATGTCAAATGTTTGGCAATATGAAACCACAATATTCAGACATTTTACAACCAAGTCTTGAAATAGTCTAATCTCTACACTAAAGATGAGGTAAGAAATATTTTGCTATATGCAAATGAACCTGTAAGCACACTCATGGCCTTCTTCATATACCTATACCCATACCCAAATACACAAAAACACTGCATCGAACTGTACCTGTACCTGAACCCCAACTTGCTGAATCATGATTTCACTGGCTTTGTTCCCATGACTTTCCAGAGCTGATGGTTCATGTCTGAGTTCCCCGAAAGGGGCATGGTAGATGTTCAGTCAGACTTGATGAATGGATTGCTTCATCCATCTTCCTACTAGTTCTGTATGCACTATTCTAATCTGCATTCCAGAACCTTGAACAAATGCTCATACAAAGATCTGCAGTTGGCCATCCTCACAGTCTGAGATTGCCTAGCACATTGAATGCCTAGGCATGATGTCATTTCTATGCATGTAAGTAACAACAGGGGATCTCTGAAAGCAGATTGAGTTATATCATCAACATGCTATTTACATCCCCAACACTTTTGGGGATGAGAGTTCAGCATAATAGCAGATATGAATCACAATGCTCCTTTGTTCCTGGAAGTTGCCGTATATCACTATTGCCATTTTACTAATAGTGGCAGTGGGGACAATGTCACATTTACAAAAATACTGCTCATAACAGATGGAATTTGGCATTCCACTAAAGGTATAAACTCTGCAAATAGTGAGACTTGAGTAGTTAAAAATAACTGACACAAAACAACTTGTAGTTCCTAAAGAATGCCACCCTTCATGATGATATCTATAATTAAGTTATATCATTAGATTCTAAGCCTAACATAGTCAACAGATAGAATCTCATGCAGAAGTTATGCTTCTTGAACCCTGTTATCTGTGTTCTGCATTTTTTAAGGGTTGATGTCAAACTAGTAACTGTTAGGGGGGTACATTTTTTTTCTATTGGTACTGAATTCTGAATATAGTCTCCCCACTCCAATCGTTGATTATTCTGATTGGAGTCAATCCTTTGAAAAGATATTCTTATACATTATAGCTCTTTATAGCTCCCTCTCTATCTCCCTACTCCCCAAACAAACAGGAAATACTACCCTGAGCAGCACAATGTTCTCTGAATGAGCATAATCTCTTACCATCAGAAAGTTAGTGGGAGCTTTGCCCAGAGAGAGGAATTAGAAATCAGCCCATAAAAATAAATGAATCTGTTTCCATAGTGATGGGAATCTTTCTCTGTATAGTTTTTATCCTGTGTTCCCCCATAGATCCCTTAGGCAGAATAACAATAAACTCGAAGAAAACATTTTATTATCTTAATGGATTCTTAATTTAAAGCCAAAAGCCTTTAAATTATCTTCCCAAGGATACTCTTGGCCATAAGTTTTGGAACTGAATACCTGAACAGTGTTGTAAGAGGAACATCACCTCCCAGAACCCATCTAAGCGGGAGGAGCCGAGTGGGGAAGACCTCGTGGGTTACACATGCTTTATGCATGCAGCTTTCCTGATGGGTAACGCACCTGTCATGTTTAATATTTCATTGGTGAAGGAAATGTGCATCTGTATGTGTTCATCTGCCGAGTGGAATTTTGCACTGATGAAGCCTGCCTGTGGTGAACACGACAGGACTCCCTCATTACACCCCTAAATCATATTCAGTAGCAACCAGGAGGAATTCATATCAGCAGCAAAGCCTCAGCCGCTGCTCCTTCCCCACCAGCCAGCTCCAGGGGGCCCTTTACCTTTTTCTGCGGCTGGGACTGGGTCTGTCTTTGCCATCACACTGAGGAGGCTGAAGAAGGCCCGCAGCTGCAGAGTCAGAGGCATGGCTGCAGAGATAAAGGACCCAGAGAGCAAATTACTGGGCAAAAATGTCTTAGGGTGCAGGTGAGAAACTGGGAGCCACCCCAAGAAGATGGAGCTGGTGAAAATGTCCTGGGGTAAACATGGCAAACTCATAAGACAGATGAGCCATGAATGGAATGAGGCAAATGACATAAATGGAAATGATTTCAGCATTGTTGCAAAAACCAAATGTGAAAGGGCTGAGTAAATACCTTTGATTTTCTGTGAAGTCATCTAAATAGAAAAAAAAATCTTGACTCTTTTTCTTAATCCCTTCTGTAGGTGAATATGTATTCCAGTTTTCTTGGGAGGTTTAGGATTTATGTCTATTGTCCTAGGATAACTATTATGCTAATGCTTTCCATTCTCTGTCTGCATGACTTAATTGAAATTTAGGAGACAGAGAATTTAGTTGTCCTAGCTTATTTAAAAAAAAAACAAAAACAAAATAACACTAAGCCAAAAGATTAGCTTAGCTCAGATGCTCACCATTAACTTAATTTCCTGAAGCTTGGATGGGTGTAGGAGGAGGGAAATAAAAGAGATTGTGTGGTATAAAATGTAGTTGCTTAGATATCAGGAGCTAAGGGTAGAGAAATTTTCCTCAAATTTTCCCCCAAAAGGTGAGCAGATATCAATTGACATCTCCACTTCAGAGAATGAGTCAAGTCCTGGAGGGGGAGTTGAGAGTTAACTGGCAAGTTTAAATATTATCACTAAGTGTGGAGAATCCAGTGTATGCTTGTTAGGGAAAAGTCCAGCGAAGACCAGTTTGGAATAGGAGAAAGCAGTGAGCAATCAGAGATGGGGTCTAAGGTGCATCTGTAATGGAGGCTGATCTGTTTCTTCTCAGAGGTTAACGCCTCCCACTCCTACTTTATTGGGCAATGGAGGAAATCGGGCAAGTCCTCAAGGCCATATGCATGTAGAGAGATGCATTAGACTAATCCAAGACAAAAACTGAAGGGAAGCTGTGAGTGCATATAACCATATGCGGTTAGTATGCTTCAGTGCTCTTGCCCTCATTCACTGAAGACTTATGAGGTGCAAGGCATTGTCATAAATGCTGGGAATAGAGCAACAATTTCCCACCCTGAAACTCCCTTATCCCTCTTCCCTGATTGGTGGCATTTTAAACTTTCTGAAATACTACCTATTTCACTTTTTAAGTTTTCTATTTCACCCCTGAAATCTAAGATCCATGAAATCTAAGCTCTGTGAGAACAGGAACGTTCTCTGTTTTATTCAGTGTTATATTTGCAGCATACAAAAAAGTGCCTTGCTCAAAAATCACTTGTTGAATAAATTAATTAATTCCATCATTTATCTATGTTACTTGCACAAGAAAGAAGAGAGGTCATATTCATAAGTTAGAAACTATCTGAGTGTTTCCTGGAAACATTGATGAGGCATGTATACATTTCTGTATTTGAGGATTTTTCCTGTCTTATTGGGCATAAATATGCCTTGAACATGTTTATAAGTATATTAGTCAGTGTAGGCCACATTATGCTGCTGTAACAAATTAGCTCCTGACTCTTCCTGGCTTAACACACCATATGCAGTGCTGGATAGCAGGAGGCTCTGCAGAAACCTGGGCTGACAAAGTCTCCACCATCTTTTGACACCATTACCTCAACATGACACTTCAGAGTTTGTTGCTGCAAGAGAAGGGAAAACAGATAATTCAAAACTCTGTTCATGTTTGCTCAGACCTTACTCCTTTCTCCAATATGACCTCATCTTTCTCCATCGTGACCTCCAGGGAAGCTGGGAAGGCTTCCTGTGTATTCAGGAAGGAGAGAGGAATCAGTTGTAGTTTTAAGCACATACATCTCTCTCACAGCCAGTGACCAATGCTGTGTGTGGAACTGTCACTAATATTTACCATGAAAAGCTCTTGGAGAACACAGAAAGGGCTTTTTGGGTTAAATTGTTTGGTTTAACAAGGTTTGAAATACACTGTTAGAACTAAATAATGATAATTATATGAGCATTATTGCATGTGTATGAACAACACTTGAAGCAGTTTTTTTTTCAGTAAATTAAAGGAAAAAATCATACAAGGATGTAATGAAGTGGTCACTGAGCCACTCAAGTGATTTAATCAAAACTCTCTGGCCTGTCATAAAGATCTTTATTGGGCCAGCACTCTCTGTACTCATTTCCTGTCCCCTCATTGAGAGAGAGCTTATTTCTCACCTCCTATTAGTGTGGAAATGCTCCAGCTGAATTCATTTTTCTGAATAGAGATGTCCATTTGGACCCGTCCTCCAAGGCCCCACCAAGCAGGAAAAGCAAGTGTTTACTGTCTTCTAAAGATGACAAATTTTAGGTTTTTATCTTATTGTGAAGGAAATTCCATCATACCAGCTCAGTCACTGACCTCAAACACTCAGCTTGGCAGAAGGAGCTGTACATAGTGTCAACAAGCCCAGCTTTCATAAATTCACCCTGCTCCTCATGGGAAATGTTTGCAGAAAATGGTTGTATGAGCAGGCAAGAAAAAATGTCCTATTGCTCTTAAATTCTTTTTATTTTAATTTCTGCATAGACTAGTTGACAAATTGGCTCATTCAAGTAATAGAAGTAGAATATTCAGAGTTATAAAAATAACATTCTTTTTTATTGTTGGAAAAAATTAGAAAATGCAGAAATGTACACAGAATGCAACTTAGCAGGAAGGACTCAAAAAATTCTTTTATTATCACCCACTTTGTACAAAGCAGAGTGGTAGGTGCCAGAGATAAAATAGTGGGTAAAACAGAATTCCTAACCATGAGGAGGACTATTTAGAGATAATCACTTTTAAACATTTCAATGTTAAACTAAAATCCTTCCAGTCATGTTTATTTATTTATTATATTTATTTCTTAGAGAAGTTTTAGGTTCATAACAAAACTGAGGATAACTTGCAGAGATTTCCCATGCACCCTGTGCCCCCACACATGTATAGTCTCCCCCATTATCAACATCCACCCCCAGATTGGTGGATCTACATTGGCACATCATTTCT
The DNA here is from genome assembly GCA_007922815.1 of Macrotus californicus. Lineage (NCBI taxonomy): Eukaryota > Metazoa > Chordata > Mammalia > Chiroptera > Phyllostomidae > Macrotus > Macrotus californicus. The sequence continues at coordinate 25,191 of VMDR010008220.1, read as the reverse complement.
CAAAGTACATAGTTTATCTGAGGGCTCACTCTTGATGTTTCACCTCCTATGGGTTTGGACAAGTGTTCAATATATAACATGATAACACATGCCCATCATCATTTGGTATCATACAGAGTAGTTTCACTGCCCTAAAAATCTCCTTTCTCTGCCTGTACATCCCCTGTCCCAACGCTTGGCAACTACTAATCTTTTTACTTCCTCCATAGTTTTGCTTTTCTAGAATGTCATATAGTTGGAATCATACAGTATCTACCCTTTTCAGATTCGTTTCTTTCACTTAGTAATATACATTTAAGGTTCCTCCATGTCTTTTCATGGCTTTTTCATCTATGTTTTGGTGCTGAATGATCTTCCATTAGCTGGATGCTCCACAAAGTTTACTTATCCATTTGCCTACTGAAGGACAACTTTGTTGTTTCTAAGTTTTGGCAATTATGAATAAACCTACTACAAACATCTGTGTACAGGTTTTTGTGTGGACATAAGTTTTGAACTCCCTTGAGTAAAATACCAGGGAGCACGATTGCTGGATCGTATAGCAAGAGTATATTTCATTTTGTAAGAAATTGCCAAAGTGTCCTCCAAAGTGGCTGTACCATTTTCCATCCCCATCTGCAATGAACGAGAGTTTCTGTTGCTCTACATCCTCATCAGCATTTGGTATTGTTAGTGACACAGTTTTTGGCTGTTCTTAGTGGTATCTCACTGTCTTAATTACATTTCCCTGATGACATATAATGGGAGCAACTTTTCACGAATTTATTTGCCATTTGTGCATCTTGTTTTGGTGAGGGGCCTCTTTGAGTCTTTGGCCCATTTTTTAAACTAGTTATTTTCTTATTGTTGACTTTTAAGAGTTTTGTGTATTTGGGACAACAATCCTTTATCAGATGTGTCCTTTGCAAATATATTCTCCCGGTCCGTGGTTTGTCTTCTCATTCCTTTGACATTGTCTTTCACAGCAGACATTTTTAATTTTAATGAAATCCAGCTTATCAATTATTTCTTTCATGGATTGTGCCTTGTTGTTTTATTTTAAAAATCATTGCCATATTCAAGGTCATCTACATTTTCTCCTGTTATCTTTTAGGAATTTTATAGTTTTATGTTTTACATTTAGGTCTGTGATGCATTTTGAGTTAATTATGGTGAGGTGTATAAGGTCTGTGTCTAGATTCATTATTTTGCATATGATTATCCAGTTGTTCTAGCACCATTTATTGAAAATATTATCTTTGCTTCATTGTATTGCCTTTTGCTCCTTTGTCAAAGACCAGCTGAGTATTTTTATATTGGTCTGTTTCTGCACTCTCTCTTCTGTTTTGTTGATTTAGTTTTTATATTCTTTTGCCTATGTCACACTGTCTTGATTACTGTGTCTTGATTACTGTAGCTTCCTTCTCATCATTTTTATTTACACATCACACACACACACACACACACACACACACTTTGAGGAGACTGAAGCCAATGGGTGTGGCCACAGTTTACAGGTGCTCAGAGTGTGGCCTATTCTGAAATCAAGGTCATTCTCAGGGTATGTGAAAATTCTCAGGCCCTCCAAATCAGGACACATGTATTGGACCTAACATTATAGATCATAAATAGCAAGTCACTATCTGCATCTGAGGCATGCTTTTCACTAAATTAATACAGTTCAGAGATACATTTAAATATGTGAATGGTACTTTGAAAAAGAAACCAAGCACGTGAATCATGTTAATCCATTACCAGGTTTAATATTAAGCTGAACGCTTAGTTAATGTTAACAAATAACACTGACCTTAGCTAGGTTCCAAGTTTCAGCCCAAACAAATAGATATCATAGAGACCAGAGTTCAAATTGAGCCAAAGAGCAGCAGGAGTCTCCTGGATAAAATCAATAGAACGACTTTTCTGTCTTTTATGAATTCTGTCCTAGTGCTTTCTGTACCACTCTCATGTCTGTGGGGGCCGGGCACTAAACGTTCTCAGACTTCGTCACGCCAGGTCAAGTGTGTCCTGATAAAGACTGGATTTAATGATAAATGAAGGTGGATCAACTTTCATTTTTCTTTTCTCTCTATAATTTATATACATATACTAACATTAAAAGGCAAATCCTGAAGTTAAAAACGAATGCTAAGAAGAATATAGTGGCTGTGTTGCCATGTTTTATTTGTGTTTTAACATCCTCTAAGACTTTAAAGAAAATCCATTAAAATCATAAATTTTAATGGGGAGTACTGAATTAGAGGGAGGGTGACTCAGACGAACCAGGCACCAGGTTGACAAGCAAAGCACCTAAATACTAGGTTCCCAACCAGTAGGGGCAGCTCATCCTCTGAATTTCTTAAGTGGTTAAAAAAAAAATTCAGAGCCTAAAGGGATTGTTCTCCATCAAGAGCTTAAATCTAACTTCAATTTGTCTTTAACTATCAAGTACATTTTCATGGTTTAGAAGTCACTTTTTTATGATTATACATGAAATATCGGAGATGCCCAGAAAGCACAAACTGTCCATTCAGAATATTGAGGATTGGGAAGAGAGTGTGACTTGGATGCTGTGCCTGGGGTGTACATTTCCCCGGTGTTGCACAAGTGGACTTTGCCTCTGCTGCGTGTCTGCCCTTCTCCAGAGGAGGCTGCCTTTCCTTGCTGGTGGGAAGGCATTTCCCTGCCTGTGAACATGACTGAGGATGAGGTACATGAGGGTGCTCTGGCTCCCTGTTGTAATATATGGAGACAGCCCCAGTGGGAGTAGCAGCTGGTGGGCATGTGTTCCCATCAGCCTAAGCTGCAAAAATAGAAAAGTACCCACACTAAAGAAATCTTTGCATTTGGATATGGAGGGCATAGTTTTCACTTCCCTTCAGGGCTGATTAATTAGACCATTTTCATCTAGCAATCACTTGTCAATTATAAGCAGCAGGCAGCAGATGATACTGTAACTCTCTGCTCAATAGTAGTAATTGGTAGAAAGAAGTGTTCAAAATAGAATTGGTTTAGGAAACAGGGTAATTAAATAAGGAGCCTAGAGAAAATATTTCAGCTCTTCTTATTGCCCTGCTTTAACCTTCTCTATTTGGCCAAGGGGAGTCTTTTCTTAGGGGTTAATTGTTACTACCAGTCTCTAAGTGGATCCCAGTGATGTCTGTTGGTGTGACATGACTTTATAACTACAGCTGCGTGATATGCAGAAATGTCTTAGTGTGTGCCATATTTACACAATTTTAGATTTTTCTTTGAATGCCATCTGTGTGTCAGGATAATAGAAACTTAAAAAAAGATTGAAGGAAATTCCACCCAAGGAAGGAATCCTCTTCATTTGGATAAAGTGTCCGCAAGCGTTTACCAGGGGCCAGTACCACTTTATGTCCATCAACATCAGAAAACTCTCACCAACATAATAATAGCAACAAGGCCAACCCGCCAACCAAATATAACACATCAGCTTTACAATCTGTAAAATTCTTACAGGTTAAATTAGTTAGTATTTTGATAAGCTGGTTCAAATTTAGTTTTTATCTGTAGGAATGAAATAAAAACATAACAGAAAGCAAACTTACATTCCGTCTCTATTCTGTATTCATCCTGAAAAGGGTAGCATCTGTTAAAGAAAAGCTTGGACGTAGTGAAGAAACATCTCGCTCTTTATGACTTAGCAGCATTATGACCTATAATGTTTTCAGGATGCAAAACGTTTTATGAATATGAGTTACCATTATTACCTAGGACTCTCCTTTTAGCAGAGTTGGATGCAGCATCAGTAGCTGCCAGTAACAGAAGAATATTGTCAAACAATTTGCCATGCTCTCCATTCCCCGGAATGGTCCATTATTTCCATGACACATCCACTGTCTCTCCTGGCATGTGCTGCACAGACACTGGGAGAAAGAGAGAACCTGGAAGATGTCATTTAGAGTTAACAGGATTTTCTCTAAATACCCTTCATAAATTATTTAACCCTTTTCTCAACTTTAAAAAGAGGCAATATCAGTGTGGTATTTGGTGAACAATATAGTTTTTGGAGCCAGAAAGCCTTGAGTTCAAATACTGTTCTGTCATTATATATAGATTATCTTAACCAATTTATCTCAATTTATTAACTGTCAGCTTCCCAAGCTGTACAAATGTTAGTCATACTTACTTCATAAGGTTTTGTCTAACACAGTGGCTGGCATACAATTGTCAAGTAAGAACAATTAACTGAGTTTATTTCTGACTATCTGTCTATCTATCTATCCATGTAAACATTTAGGTATAGTATTTGCTTAGTAAATATTCAATACAAAGTAGTTATATAACGACCTCAATGCCATTCTCTTTATTATTCTCGACTTGTAATCCTCCTCTCCAGGTTTTTCATGTGCCTTGTGAAGTTCTTATTTGTCAGCAGCAGCAACGAGCTCTGCCCAATATAAACAGAAAAACAAATGTATTACAAGATACTGCTGGAGGAAATATACATTTGATGGAGTGCATATTGGTATAACCACTGTGGAAAACTAGTTGGCACTGTCTACTAAAAGTGCATACTGCATATGCAGAGGCTCTGATCTAGCCATTCTACTCTCAGCTGTATACCACAGGGAAAAGGCATACATATGTGCACCGAAGGCATGGGTAACGATATTCACAGTGGTATTGTGTGTAATAGTCCTCAAATGGAAACCGCACAAAGGTCCATCAGCAGTGAAATAGACAAATGGCTATGTATTCACTGAATGGAATACTGTACTATACAGCAATGCAAGTGAACCAATTACATCATGGACACAATGGCGTGATGACTCTCAAAAACGGAATGTTAAGGAAAAGAGTGCAGATCCAAAAGAATACATTTTGTATAATTTCATTTACATAAGGTTCAAGATTGAGGTTGAGGGGACGTATTTAAAATCAGGATAGGGACTTCCTTTAGAGCAATGACTGAGTGGAGTTTCCCCTGGGATGGGGCCTTTTTTGGCATCCAGGATGCTGAGCAGGAGACCAGGCGTCCCAAAGGAAGTAGAGAAAACTGTACCTTCCTTGGACTGAGAGGTCCGGACCGCACCGGCTGCCCTGATTGGAGATGTGGGAAGAAAGTCAGATCTACTAAGAGACAAAGGGCAGGGCAGAGGTGACTCTATGTCCTAAAACATGTCTGCATTTTTATTTTTACCTTTCATAATATGATGTCAGATAAAAATGTCATTTGGCGTGCATCCACTCTACTATGTTCTGGTTTGTGAGTCATGTTCACATACTTTATCTCACGTGAAGCGCTGCTTCAAGAATTAAAAACAAAGTCAAAATGCCTCAGTCACTGTGTCTGACCAGTGGCCATTTCCAACAAAGCTGAGGCGGGTAGGGCAGGAAAGAGAAAGCTATTGTGATAGTGCCTTTTCTCTCTTTCTGAGACATCAAAAAGAAAAAAGTCTTACATCTAGATCTTTTGACACTGAATTCTGTTTTCTTTGATCTGAATGCAGTTTAGATAATGACTCACATGTAATAAAGAAATTCAGCTGGTTTAACAATTGAAATGTAAATAAACACATGATGCTGTGCTATGAACCCCACACCAGATGCTCCCCTGCACACATCCAAGCCAGAGTCATCTCTGGTCCTGTTCTAAAGTCTAGCCCAGAGAGGGCCGTCCTGTCGTCAGAAGGAGTTCTTCTATTGGTGGGACAGTAACTTTTATACAACACCATTCTTGTTCCCGAGAATGAGAATCATAATCACACTTAAATACCTAAAGTGATATAGATGACATGGTGTAGAATTCACATTGTGAATAATGGTTTTAGGAATGTTTACTTTTTTCCCTATTAAAGTGGAGATTAAAATGTGAAGGGCTGCTTTTGGCTCATCTATCACTGCAGCATAGAACATGTGATCTGGGATCCCCAAACCCAGTGATGGGGCAGAAGCAGTGTCATGCACCCAGTGTACCCCCTCCCCCATTTCAACTGTAATCATTGGCTACTCTTCTTTGCTCTACTTCCTATCAAAATCTGATTTTAAGAGATTATTTTCCCTCAGTCATTCCCTCCCTTGTTGTGAATTAAAACCTGCATGTCATCTCTCCCTCCAAAATTTTACAGTGAGCCTTTTGCTATTTTTTGCTTTTTTAAATCTTCTTTTGTTAGATTTTAAAAATTATTTTTTAGTTATAGTTGATAAACATTATTATATTTATTTCAGGTATACAGCTTAGTGATTAGACACTATATACCTTATGAAGTGGTCACCCTGAAGAGTCTGTTAATTGTAGAGTGAATATTTTTGCCCTAGAAAAGAAATTCTGGGTACATACAATCAGCAGGTAGGACATCCTTAACCTTTCCACTTGAAATTGCACCATCTCTCTCTGCTCTCTGGGAGAATTATGCCCATAAGTTATGGTTCCGTTTGTGATCTGCCAATGGGCCTCACTTAACTTCTAGTAGCACAAGAAAATTTTAGAATGACTAGTTAAGAGCTGTACTGTCTGAAAATTTTATGACTGTATATACTTCTTAGAAATATTAAAGTAACTCTGAGCAACCTTTTAGCTTAAAAGTGAGAAAATTAAGATACCTTTCACTTTACTATATTTGCCATGGAATACAAGCACACCTTAGTCTGAAAAATAAGGTATACTCAGCATCCCCAATCAATGTACAAGCTTTACACCTTTGATTGATACCTTTCCTCTTACATTCTCCACTCAACCTCTAGAGGCACCTCCACTCCCTTCTTTTATTTGGGAACACAAAGACACCGTACAACTAATACCAAGATACATATACAAGATGGAGTGAGGGCATTCACTAAGCACAAAGAGCCAAAATACATATATAAATATATTAAAAACCTCTAATATTGGTCAATAATTTTCTGTAGGAGGGTGATAAATTGATTCTCTCAGATCCAGTTTCTTCTCTATATCCCCAAATGCCACCACCTTATTTCAATTCTCACGATCCTGCCCGATCTCTGGACCTCAAGCCTCACACCCTTCTAATACATTCTTCCCTGTGACACCAGAGTGGTTTGTGTAGAGCACAAAGCCCATCCAGGTGCTCCTTGCCTGAAATATTTTGCTGGGTTTTGCAATTCTTCATTATGATCAAGGTCCTTCATGGTTTGGCCCTTCTAGGACCCTACGGCCTTTAACACAATATGCAGTTATTCAAAGGAATTTGCTCTCTCATCTACTATCTAGAAATCTCTATTCCATTTTCTTTGCTTGTCCCTCTCTTACTTTTTTAAAAAAAATTATTGTTTTCATTTACAATTAACAAATAATATTATATTAGTTTCAGGAGACAACATAGTGATTAGACATTTATGTAACTTATGGAGTGATGACCTCAATAAGCCTAGTACACAATATACTTGTATAGTTATTACAATATTGTTGACTGTATTCCCTATCAATTACTTGTCTTTTAAGAATTGTCTTAGGAATTCATCTATTTCTTGATTTACCTATTTATTTACCCAATAAATATTTGTTAAGTGCCTGTGATATGCCAGGTACTATGCTAAAGTTTGGGACATGATGATGGACAAGAATAGAGAAGATCCTGGCCCACGGGGAACTTACAGTTATGGGGAGTGGAGGCAGATAATATGTGTTTTTTATTTAAAAACCACACAAATATATGTACAAAAAATTATCAAATCAGTGGCAACTCTGACAAGGACTACAAAGGAGAAATACATTATGGGAAGAGAATACCGAAGGAGGGGACTGTAACCCAGTGGACATTAGAGTCGAGCTGCATGCTGCAGGGAGCGTTGGAGTAGCGTGGAAAGGGAAGTGAAGAGGTTGAATGGGATGCCTGGAAGGAGAGAGATTTTCTGGAGAGAAGAACATAAGTAAAAGTTCTGTGGCAGAAGAAAATCTGACAAGACAACAGAAGGAGGAAAATGGTGCGATACGAGTCAGGAGAGGCAAGAAGAGGCTTGACCCAGAAGGGCCTTGTAAGCCAAGATGTTGTTATATTACAATTTGCATCTAAGAGCAGAAGGAAACCTCTGAAGTGTATGGTTTAAGGGGAAGTGGAGTAAAGCAGGAAGATCATAATTCAACATATTTTTTAAAAAATCAATTTCTCAGGTGTAGTGTGGACTGCTTTTCTGAAGACAGCAAGAATAGAGAATCTTCCAGAAATCCAAGGAAGGGGTATTCATGAGTGAAAGTGGGTAGCAGTGAGTTTCCACATCGGTAAACATTTCCTGAGTTCCCTTGCCCTCACCTCCTCTCCATCCTCCAGCCTGGATCAGAGCTCCTTTCCTTGTGCTTCTGTGAAATCTTGTGGGTTTTTAAAAATTTAATCTATGCAACAACCTTGTTCAGTGGGCATTACCATTATCCTCATGTTCTGTATGAGGAAGTTTAAGGTTTGGCAAGTGAAGCAACTTTCCCATGATCCCACAGTTAGTAGATGGTAGAGCCAGGAGAGAAGGGGAGGCAAAGGTGTGAGAAAGACTGAGGTCTAAATCAATAAAGTGTATTTATGGGAAAGAGCAGAGAATTTTGGCTCCAGCATAAAGTTCAAGTTGAGTCAGGAAAGCAGATAAAGGACAAAAAATAGTAGAGTAGTTCCCCCTTATCTGAGGGGCATATGTTCCAAGGCCCCCAGTGGATCCTTGAAATCATGGGTAGTACCAAACCCTATATACACTGGTTTTTCCTACACACCCACCCCTTTTCACTTAAAGGAAGCACCTGACAGCTTCTCTTTGGCATAGCTGAATTGCCAGCATCACTCCTCTTTCACTTGGGGGCCATAAAGTGCAATAAGACTTACTTGAACACAAGCACTGATAGGGGTGGCGGTCTGATAACTGGGCTGGCTACTAAGTGACTTAATGGTAGTCTGTACAGCTTGGAGACGCTGGGCAATACAAAGGGATGATTCACGAACCAAAGATGGCAGGAGATTTCATTATCCTACCCAGAGTGGTGTGCAATTATTTCTGCAATGTTCTAGTTAATATTTTTGGACCATGGTTAACTGTGAAACCACAGAAAGTAAAACTATATGTAAGGTGGGACTACCGCACAAATTTACATCGAAGACCAGCATGTTTAAAATCAGAGCTCTAAAGTTGTGAGTACCCTTTTGTCTTTTGGTGCCTTAGGCATACTGTGATGCTAACAGACACTCCCTCCTTGCACCTCACCCGCACCTTTACCCTGTCCTTCTTTCTCTTGGAATCCTATCAAGAGTCTGCTCCTCATCTCCCCTTCCCTACTCCCTAGAACCCTGCAAATAATCATTCCTAGCTCAACCTCCACTTCCACGCAATGTCTAAATTCTGATTATTTTAAATCCAACCTCTTTCTTAAGTCTTTTCCTTTTCTAACACTTCTGCTACTTCTCTGGTCCAGATTTTAGTCATTAGCCTATCTCTCCTGGTTTGTGACAACAGCAGCCTAAGTAGTTCCTTATCTTATAGCCTCCTGCTTTCAAATGCATTCTCCCCTGCCTAATGGCCAAGTCATCCATTGAAACATTTTGATAAAGGAGTCCTGTGCTTCTCGCCTACCTTTCCTGTGCCATCTCCTACCACCTCTGTCTCATTCTGTAAGATTTAACAGCACTAAATTATTTGTGGCTCACATAAACATTCAGCATTTCTTTTTATTCTGTACCTCTTGCGCTCATGTTATTTTCTCTTTCTGAAACACCACAAGCTTCTTTTCATACTCCCAGGTGCTCTGTCCCCTCCTGACCCCACACAACTTATTTGTCTACCTAACTTTAGTTCTGTTCTATACTTAGTTTCTGTACCCCCTCCTCCTGGAAGCCTCGAGCCACAGGAATGCCTCTCTTGACTGGGCTGGACCCTCCTACTTCTGCTCCCACTGCATCTTCTGCATACCAATATCTTTAATGTGTACCCTTCCTCTTGAATATTATTGATTTACTTCTCTCCCCCTGGGGGGAGCTCCTTGAAAGTGAGATGCCCTCTTATTCATCCGAGTCTCCCCAGGGCTGCTCAGCACTGATGTACAGAATGCTCCCATTCAAACTTCTGCTTCTGCTTTGTCCCCAGTCATTGTAGCACCCTCTCTCCAATTCATTTGGAAACCTTTATCTATGTTAACTGACTAAAAGCCTTTCCCCTGATATTGATAATCTTTTTTTGCTAGGTAACTAGGCTGGTTTTGTCACAAACCTGGAAAAATAGGCTAATGCCCCAAAATCTGGATTAGCAAAGTAGCGGAAGGGCTGGGATGCCTTGTATTAATTTTCTAGGGCCACCATAACCAAAGCACAGACAGGGTGCCTTGAACAACAGACATTTATTTTCTCACAGTTCTGGAGGTTAGAAGTCTGAGATCAGTGTGTTGACAGGGCTGGTTTCTCCTGAGGCCCCTCCCCTTGGCTTGTAGATGGCTGTCTTCTCCCTGTGTCTTTACATGATCTTCCTTCTGTGTGTGTCTGTGTGTAAATTTTCTCTTCTAATAAGCACCCCAGTCATTTGGATTAGGGCCCAACCTAATGACCTCATTTAACTTAATCACTTCTTTAAAGACACTGCCCCTAAATACAGTCACATTCTGAGGTACTAGAAGTTAGGACATCAACACATGAATTTGGGGAGGACACAGTTCAGCCCATAACATGTCTTTTACTCATTGACACCTTTCCCCAAAGATGCAGACATGCAGGTTACAGCATCCCGGAACCCACCCTTCCTCCTGTTGAAGCTCTATTGTGATCAGCTTAGATCTGGACCTCTTAGAACCCGTACTTCTGGGATCATTTGGTTCATGAAGTTGACCGCTAGTGACATACGAGAACTGTGGAGAACTACTGATGTTCCTACGTGATGTTCTCTCATGTTTGAATAGATGACTTCCCATTTTCGTTTTCTTTTCTATATTTTCTGGACTCCCGGAGAATTTAAGGTTCATGTCACACAGGTGGATGAACCATTGTGTGCTATAACTTGGCTTCGTCTTGGTTTTGATGGGCCAAAGACATGTATAATTTTTATGTATTATTGATTGAGCGTTTTCAGACACATTGCCCTACTGGATCTTCTTTAAAATAAAAAGCCAATTGCGTACTATATTTTTTAATGCTAAAGAAATGAAACCTCAAAGAGGTCATATATTAAGTAAATATCAAAGCTTTTCTCAAATTCAAGTTTTCAGAATTGTCGGCCAGGGCTTCTTCTTTACAAGCTTCTCAGAGCCAGTCATATACTTGTCTTAAAAGCATTCACTTTTATGAGCCTATGCTTATTTTGTTAACTTATAATTATTCTTTTAAAATATTTGAAATTCTTGCTTATTTTAGAGACTTTAAATGTATTTTTAAGTAAAATTAAAATTTAGAATTTATAATGGAGAGTTTTGAATATTTTTGAAATTAAAAAATAAATATACTTATTTAAACTTACATAATACACTTCTAAATAATCTATTTGTACCTTATATAATTGTTATAATCTATAATTGTTATAATTTTTATTGAAACATTTGTATAACTCTTTACATTACTTATCAATGTTTTTATCGAGCAAAAAGGACAAAGGACTCATGAACATGGACAACAGTGTGGTGACTGCTGGGAGGAGGGGGTAGAAGGGGACTAAATGGTAATGGGAAAAAATACAATAAAGATTAAATTGAAAAAAGCAAAAAAAATCAAAACAAAACAATTGTTGTAAACTTTGCACAGAGCTGAGGGATAGTACTCAGAAAATAATATTTTTATGATTAACAGTAGGGGAGGAAATCTATTTATTAAATTATAATAGAGATTCATAGATGCCTGATATTTTATTCTGAAGTGGACACCAAGGAAGAATAACAATAAAACATTTGTCATTAACATGAAACATTATATTTTTTTAGTGCCTTTATGTCAGTTTCTTTGGCTGAACTGAACTTTAAATCCTCCAGATGACACTAGATGAGCCTGTTTTACCTTGGGGAAACTGAGGTTCAGCAAGATTCAGCAGGTTACTAGAGATCTCAAAGCTAGCAAGTTACACGGCCAGAATTGGATCCCATGCCTTTGACTCCGTGCTCATTGTTTCACTGTGACACAAGCTGAAGAAATCACAGGACAGAGACATAGTCAGCAATTACTCATTGACATCAGGGACATACTTGGTACAGACACTTTAAGCCAATGAAGCCCATAAAAAGGGCGTTGTATTGCTTTGGTTGGTCATCTGACACTGAGTTACTTAACCTCTGTGGCCCTTAGTTTTTCATCTATATATATGAGGTTAATTGTGGCATCTTCCTCATAAATTTGCTATATGTGTGCACCTACCTGTAAGTGGTAGCTATGTAAACCAGTCCAATCCTTTTGAATAGCAATAATTAGATAGCAAGTAACAAGAGCCATAAAAATGTCGATTATCTTTGGCACAGTAACCCTACCGCTGCAAATGTATTCTAAAGAAATGATTCAAAAGGCAAAAAAAGTGCATAAGATGTTAATTGCAGGGAAAAATTGTTTGGTAGTTCCTCAAAATGTGAAACACAGAGTTACTTTAAGATATAGTATTTCCACCCCTGTGTGTAACCAAGAGGAATAAAAACACGCATCACACACAAATACGTGTACATGAATGTCAGTAGGTGCCTCATTCAAAATAGCCCAAAGGTAGAAACAACTCAAATGGATGAATAGGTAAGTGAAGTGTGGTATGTCAATCCAATGGAATATTTTTGGCAATGAAAATGGATGAAGGAACAATACATGCTACAACATGGATGAATTTTGAAAGTATTAAGGCAAATGAAAGCCATAAGAGACCACATAGTGTATGAGTCCATTTATAAAAATGTCCAGAATAGGCAAAAATATACAGAGAGAAAGTAGTCTAGTGGTTGCCTAGAGTTGGAGAAGGGGACATGAGAAGGGGTGGTGAACTGGTAAAAGGTTTCTTTTGACAGAGGATAAAAATATTAAAAAACTACATTGTGGTGATGGCCACACAACCCTGTGAGTATACTAAGAAACACCGCATCGTTAGTACTTCAAATGGGTGAATTGTATGGTATGAGAACTGGACCAATAAAACTGCCTTTAGCCCTGACCGGTATGGCTCGGGTGGGCTGTGTCCCGCAAAGCGAAATGTCGCCAGTTCGATTCTCGGTCAGGGTACATACCTAGGTTGGGGGTTAGGTCCCCAGTCTGCATACTTATGAGAGGCAACTGATTGATGTTTCTCTTTCACATCAATGTTTCTCTCCCTCTCTTTCTTCTTCTCTTCCCACCTCTCTAAAAAAAAAAATAAATAAAATCTTTAAAAATTAAAACAGTTTTTAGTGGTGGGGGGAGGAGAGGGGACAACTGTAATAGTATAATCAATAAAATATATTTAAAAAAAAAGAAAAAAAAAAGAATCATCTACCTTAAAAAAAAATTAAAACAGTTTTTAAAATTTCAAAAAAATTAGAAAAAAAGAAAGCATTCCAACTATCCATCAAGATATCAAATATATTATACTCTATCCTGTTGATGGAACATTATGTAGTCACTCAATATTACAAATCCAAAGGTTGTGTAACAACACAAAACTGTGTCACATGGTGTTAAGTGGAAAATGTAGGAGTGTGGTACAAAGCGGTGCTGTAGCTAAATATACACGTGTTTGGATAAAAGTGGCAGGGAACTCAGAGACAAGAGAATGTGTGAAGGAAATGTGCCTCCTTCTGTCAGAAGTCCCATTAATGTTGAATTGTTTCGAAAGCGCTTGTTTTAATGTACTTTGTAATGGTAGCCTTGTGGTAGGTGCAGGTGGTACTGAAGATTCATAAAACATAGGGAAGGAAGGGGAAAGCACAAGGGACATTTTAAAAATCAGCATGTAAAACATCCAAGAAGTGGGTATTTAAATGCAAATATTTAGTGGAGCATTTAAGGGAAATAGGTACTGAGGGAAGTCGCTGAGGAGATGTGGAAGCGGGTCAGGCTCTAACAGGATTCTGCCCAGAGAACTTAAAGACTGGAGTGCTTGTTAAGTACCTGTGCTCCTGCCTGCAACCGGTTCTCTGCTCCCACGTGTGGAGGGGAGGGGATTCGCCTATGCTGGAGCTGGTGTGGGTCTGTGATAATAACCCGAAAGGAAGTAGGAAAGCTTAGCAGTATGCAGTTTACTTAAGTTTGCCAAAACTGTACTGGAGTGTGGAGAAAGAGAGGAAGTCTGGTCCAGCCTGAGTGAGTCAACATTTAATGGCCCTCCACCCAGCTCTCCTCCCTTCCCAAGGCCACCTCACCTCTGTGTCTGTGTGTTTGACCTTTGCAAGGAATGAACTCCAGCTGGGATGGGTGGGTCAAACCCCAAACCCTGCTGGTTGGCTTCAACAGATTGGGGGATGGGGCGGAGAGAACAGGGAGCACAGCAATGGCAACAATCTATATCACTTTCGTTTTCAGGAACTTTCTTCTTCCTCGATTCCCACTGAATGTGTGAAGTATCACAGACCCTTCAACATTCCAGGTCCCAGAAACAGCTTGTGGCTTTTGTGAGGGGCAACTAATGTGCTGTGTTAGCAGTTCTTGAAAAGCACTCTATAGAGATGCAAGGTGCACTTATTTTTTTCTCTGGAGAAATAATGGGTGGCAGGCTGAGGTTGGACAGAGGGATGGGAATCTTTAAGGTATAATCTGCATCCATTTCAAAATAGAACACATTGTTCCTAGGTATAGAGAGGAAAGATGGGCAGTTGATGGACACCAAGGTCCATGTTTTCTATGGAGCATAGATTTCTAAGGGAGGACATAGGCTTTCCTTCAGAATTATTAGGAACACACAGGCTGCCCAGCGATGCACCCTCATGCAGATGTCCCCTGGGTGGCTCCCACTGCTCAGTCAACTAGCTGAGCCGGCCAGCTGATCCCCACAGCCCTTCTTCCTCATCAAAATCCTGGATTATTTCTGTCCTTTTGCACCAGGAGTTGCTCTTACATTTCAGGCACCAGAATAAACATTGAAGGTTGTAATTACAGTTCAAGGCTTTAACTACTTCTTTGGTCTCCTTTTAGGGATCCAGTCTTAGAAAAGTAACAGGTACCTTTTATGTGGAGGTCTCTGAGCAGTTCTTAGCCTCTCAGGATGGCTGGCTCACCGCTTCTCCGATTCTCTGTTATTCCACTTTGTCCAAGCCCTTCCTCGGTGGCCCCATTCCCACATCTAGCAAATGGTGACTTAGATGTGGACCCAGCCACTCATCCATCCTAACGACAGCAGAAAAACCCTGTGTGAAAAGCCTGAAATAAGGAGAGGAGATGGGGAAAGGGAAGCCCTATTTAGTCATAACTGTATACCCCTCACTACTTTGTGTCTTGCATTTGAACCCATTTTTTCAGATATTCCCTTTTATGTATGGCCCAGAATCATCACGTATTTTCCCACCAAACAAACAGTTTCTAGGTGAGATATCTATGTTTTGCAATTGCTGGGTTGTTTTAGTCTTAACAGCACCCAGTGTAAATGTATCAAGAGAATCTTTAGTCTAAAGGAAATCAGGCCACACAACAACCTAAGAAAACTAGTTATGTGTTGCCATAGCAACCAGGCCAGCCTCTGAGTAAAGGGCAGAGTTCTTCAGATTCATCTACTGCGTCTGCAGATTGACTTCCTTGAAACAGAATGATGTGTCCTAATCATCAAAACAGAAACTGTTATTTTCATTTAAAAAAAAAGTTGCAGTGTCAAATTGATCTACTTTAGCCTTTTACCCTGGTGCCATTCAATGTCTTTTTATCTTGGAAAGGTGGGTTTTGGTAACTGGATCCTTTGGAACTTTTATTCATGCATTCACTAATATATTAGGGACCTGAGCCAGTGGGATTTGATGGTAATTAAACTTTGATGGCTGGAACATGACCTATGAAATGAGTTACTAGTCTCAGTTTAACCCCTAAAGGACAGAAGTCCACATGGCTCAGAACCCTGTTCTCAGACAGGAGAAGAAGTCAGAGGTTTGAATGGCTTCTCCTGAGGGAGAACTACAGGGCCTCTTCCCCAGAAATTATACTTTGCCTTTCTAGGCCACCGATATCTTTACAATTAGTTTCAGAATACCTTGTGAGATGTGGTGAATAACCCAAACCACATTTACAGGCAGGGCCACCCTGGTCGAAAGCACAAGTCATTTGCCCAGGGTAAGGTAATTAGTAACAGCAGGGGGAGAGATTCCAGAGGGTCATTCTCCAGTCCTTTGCTAAGAAGACGGAAAAATCATCCTTTCACTCAAAAAACATGGCCAATTAATGGACAGCAGGAGGTGAGGATGGGTCAATACTAGCGGATTCATTTTTAAAGGTCATTTTCATTTTATGGGGTTACTGGTACCTACAGTTACCCTTTTTTTTTCAATAACAAGCCTCTTAATGTCTACTCTAACAAGACTGAGAGGGAGTGAAACATGTGTGTAATGCGAATGAGAGCTGGAGCTGGTAAAGTGTTGAAAATTTGGTGACTACATCAAGAAAGACTCAGCGGACAAAAGGAAAGAGTCCTCTAACAGAAAGCACCTACAGGTGTGTCTTAGTTTTTTCAGGCTGCTGTGACAAAATACCCCAGAATGGGTAGCTTATAAACAACAGAAATTTGTATATTTCTTACAGCTCTGCAGGCTGGAAGTCTGAGATCAGGGTGCCAATGTGATCAGGCGAGGTCTCTTTTCCAGGTCAGCAAGCTCTCTGGGGCCTCTTTCGTAAAGACATTCATCTCACTCCTCAGGGCTCTGCCATCATGACCTACCACTTCCTGAAGGACTTGCTTCCTAATGCCATCACTTAGGGGATGGATTTCAACCTGCAGACTTTATGGGGACACAAACATTCAGACCATGGCAATGTATGAGACGTGCATTGGGTTATGAAGGATACAAAGGTAACTAAGACATAAGTCCTGTCCTCAGTTGCTCATATTCCCAACAGAGAGTGACAAATACTCTAATAATAGTACCTGTGCTAGAAAGAAAGTTATTCTGACTCTAGTCAGAAGTTGAGGAAAATAACAAATATTTCTTAGGGCATCTGAGCTGGGCTTTATGGCACAGGTAAGAAACCATAGGCTGATAGTGCAGAAAGTGGATCGTAGGAATGAGAAACATTGCGGGATGGGTGGAACATAGACTGGAGTCCATTCAGGAAACACACATTGACCAGATGTAGCTTGAGGTTCAGATTAAATTCTAGGACAGAGTTGGAGATAAAGTCCCCAAAGTGGAAAAGGCCATATTTTTCAGGGCTCTGAAAAGCAGGTAGAGAGTTTCTGAATAGGATTCCATCGAGATTCAAAGATTTGAAAACCAGAAGTTAATTGTGGTGTTTTAATGCAGTGAGATATTAATGAAGTTATTTAAAGAAAAAGGAGATTCACATGGTCTGCTCTATGTTCTATGAAGATACCTTAACAAATTAGACTGAAAATATTCTGCATTTATGTCAACACATGCGTATGAATTCCTTCAGAATGTCATAAATGGTTTTGTCATTTGTCCCTGCACAAGGTTAAGTGAGTTTGTACAAGCCACATACTGAAGGTGCCTGTGCAAAAATGCTGACTCAGGTATTTCAAGCAGCAAGTCTTAGTGTAAGTGCTTGAGGCACTATCGTGAGAAAGGAGGAAGTGGCTCCATGCAGCAGGAAAGCCAGCCAAGGCTCTGACATCTCTCTGTTTCCTTTCTTATAGGATCAGCAATGGAAAACTTCGATGTACAGCAGCGTGACTCCAGTCTGCTTTGCAAGCCCTCTGATTGAGAAGCCAATTGGCAAAGTAAGAATGAATCTGTTTCTTGCTGCACAGTATGATTTCAGCCTGCTACCTATTATTTCTTTTTGTCTTGAGCTATTTGGGGGGAATAATCAAATGGATCCCATAAAATTGGCTAGTAAATTCCAAATTTTGAACTATTTGGTTAGCCCTTACGGCACTTGCCCTAGGCAAAATATTGAGCTGAGAAGATGTTGATCTGAGATTCCCTTATCTCTGCTTTTGTCTCCGTTTTGATCCTGATGATGTTCTCCCCAATTCCCGCAAAGTTCTGGATTCTCAGCAATGTGGTTCTCCTTCCCTTGTCTGTCAGAACTTGTTAGGAGGAAAGAGGGCACTTTTGGTCAGTTGCACTGTAAGGAGAAAAAAATCTTTTTCCTCTACTCTCTTAGGTTCAATACCTGGGACAATGCAAATTAAACTGAAAAACAAAAAGATGCTAAACAGGAAAAAAGGTCTATTGCTGTGAATAAGGAAGGCTTTATAGAAAAGAAGTGAAAATCCAAAGAAAGGGTTATATTGGAGACTTACGCACCATCTTAGCAAAGAGGGATAGACTGTGGAGAAGTAACAAGAGAAAGAAAAAAGGTTTGTGGCTTCTGGGGGCATTTAATTATGAGAAGGTGAATATATGGGGGAAATGAATGGAAGATAAGAGTTATTTAGTAAGATTTGTTATGCAGACTCCAGTTGGTTCCTTTTCTATCGATGGGTCATCTCTGGTGGTCCAGAGTCCTTCTTCTCCTGGTACGGAAAGGAAGACTCCTTTACAAAGGGAGATGTATACCCTGCTTTGAGACATGATGAGGGAGAGCACAGAGCTTTTCCTGTATCTGCTGTTTCTCCAGTGCCTTGTTACCAAGCAAGGGCCCGCTGCCCCATGCACATGGTAGCCAAAACTGTGACACCGACCTTGGAGAAAAGAAAGAGTGATTTATTTATTGCTGAATTCACTCACAGGATACAGGAGGCACCACTCAAGTCTGTCCCCCCTCCCCACCATCCGGGGTCAGGACAGGTTTCAAGGGTTGTGGAGATTAGGTTGACATGAGGTAATGCTGGTGGAGCAAGTTTTGTTTGGAGGGTTTTGCAACCTGGCCAATTACAGTCTAGGGTTGAGGGGCAAGAGAAAGCACAAAGAAATTCCAATATGATGGAGTTTGGTCAGTTTTTTGATTTGTCCGTATTTGATCTAGACACCGGATCTTCCTCACTGAAGGAACTTTTGCTTCATTGAGGGCTCCGGTGGCCACACTTATATTACTTTTCTGTAGACTGAAGATTCTTGGTTCCAATTCATCCCAAGGACAACAGTGGCACATGCATAGTGTTGTCTCTGTAAAATAACTCAGATTGAATTAATCACCAGTCTGCTCTAAGGGATCAGAACCATTTTGAAGCTGGTCAATGTGATTTGTGTGCCGTTTCGTCTTCATCTCAAAATAATCCTTATGCCAACATGGCGTATTTGGGGGCAGTATATTCTGATCCCTTTCAACAATTAGTATGAAATCCAGCCACAATACAGCCTCTTTCAAACATATTAGTTATTTAGTTATTAGTTTTGTGGGAAAAAGACTTTGCTCTAGAAGAGAAATTACAGGTTTTTGACTAAACTGCTACTGTCCCGAACCTGAAATCACAGCCAAGTCCCAGCACAAAGTGTAGAGCCAGGTGATCAGAGTGCGGGCTCTCTGGAGCTGGCCTGCCTGGGTTCAAGTCCCAGTTCCTATCATTCACTGGCCATGTGACTTTGAGCAAGGCACCTGTAAAAAAGGGCATCATAATAGTACCTGCCTCATGGGACTGTCATGAGGGTAAATAATTTAATATATTAATAAATTCATAAGAACAAGGATTCTTCTAAACTTATTTTGTTCCATGTATCAAGAACTCAACAAATTATGCAAATGAATTTAATAAATGAATAAATGAAAAGCAGTACATGTAGTGAGCTTAGAGGAAACGCATCCTCAATTTGCTTTTCTCAAGAAGTGAGAACTACGGAGGGCAGTGTCTTATGCTGGGAAGAAAAGTAAAACTCTGGTGAGTATATCAAGGATGCTGTCCAAGCACACCTTAACAGAAGGACCACAGTCTCCCTGGAACACCTGCCACTACCCTGTCCTTTGCTACAGTCATACATCCTGAGACAATACACACAGTCCAGTAATGAGGATGAAGCAAAGTCACTGTCAGGACAAGTCAAAAACAAACAACAATTCTTCCAGTACAGCTTTTCTCTTCAATGTAAAGATATTTGTGGGCAAAACCAGAGTTTTTGCAGTTTTTCAAAGGACATGAATCTATTTCCCCTGCAATTTCGAGTAACTTTGCCATGGTGGCAAGTCCTGCAAGGCAGCTGTCTGCAGAGCGTGAAATCCGGGCTGAACAGGAAGCCTCCTGGCTGTGCTGTCAGCACTGCTGACGCTCCACAGGCACAGCAGGGGAGAGCCCCAAGCTTCTTGGGACTGAATTTCTGTGAGGTCTGCACTTTCCCTCTGCTGACTTCAGTTCAAGTGAGAGGAGTTTCATTTGGCCCAAAGACTAAAACAGCAAATAAACAAAACACGCCCTGAACGTCACAGTGTTGGCAACTGCTCCAGCACTCAGTATCTTGCCCCCCACCTCTGTCCTCTGCAACCCCACCTATTCTGATCTTGTTTATGTAGATTCTAAATAGACCACCACTTTGTGAGGACAGAAAGAAGGCTGGGGTCAGACGTCAATGAACCCTAGAAGGTCTCTTTTGACTACATTTTGTTTCAGTCCAATGGAGAATGCTGAGTTTACTCCAAGTTTTCCTAGATCTGGTCAGAAATACTAACTGCAGTGTAAGAATGGCAGGGAGTGACTTTTCAGAGAGGAGGAGACAATCAAGCGCAGTATGATCATCTTGGGTTAGGGATCGTTTGCTGTGGGATCTTCAGCCCTCCCCTGCCAGGGCAGAGTCAGCAGGCAGTGGCTGTGCAATGCCCCCAGGACTGCCTTGGATTGAATGGGATTGCTCCCAAAGGATATTCTCGCTCTCTCTTCTCCCCCCCAGCTCTGGTTTCTGGGCTTAATACTCTTGCTGTAAAATGCTCTAATGAACTCACTTTGCAGTAAGCTGTTATCTGTCCATACGGAGAAGAAAAATAACGCTGAAAATGTAAGCAAAGTCAAGCTTTAATTATAGGGGTCAATAGAAGGCAGCATTTGGGGGGGATAATTGAAACCTGTAATTAATCTGCCCAGAATTCAAACTCTCTTTCTCACTGTCAAAAAACTTTCTGTTGAGTGAAAGGTGATACGCTGGACCCAGATGTGATTTCTATCACCCAAATTATGGTGCCCCAAAGCACACCACCAGTGTTTCCTTGCTAACGGGGGAGGGAAGGTGTTGTGAAAATCCCTGGCTGGAAAACAGAGGATTCCAAAGTGAGCTCATAAAAGGAAAAAAGATTATTTTGGAGCCAACTCCAGTCTTACAACTAAACAATAACTTTTCTATGAATGGTTATGATTATTGGAGGAATAAAAGAGAGAAATTTTTGGAACATGGAGGGAGAAGCCAGAGAAGTCACTGGGCAGCTGGCAGGCAAGCAAACCTGGAGTGTGTGGTTATCCACCCTCACATCAAGAGAAGATGTGTGTGTTATTTTACATAATTGGAGTCAGAACCTTTTGAATGGAGCATACAAATGTATGTAAATAAGAATGCAAATGTTAAAAAATGTGTGTCTTGGGACCTGCCAGGGAAGTCCTGGCAGCTTCGTCTTTATTGCCTTTGTGGCTACTAAATATTGTGTTGTGAGGACTCGAGATGAACTTATTTCCCCAGTCCCACAATGTTATAACTGGAGGACTTTCTTTGTAATTTATAAGAGATACTCTGGAGAATGAATTAACACTGACTATTTTGATGTATTTGACAATAAGAATGTTACCCCCGAGAGGTTGCACAGGATAACAGTACATACAAAAGAGATTTTAGGGTTTCAATAAATTAATGGGAGACCCAAAGTGCACTATTGAAAGGGAGTTAGACAATGATGGCAGAGACAAAAGCAGGGATATAGGGAAATAAATAACATTAGAGGATGACCTTGAATTCAGCTACCAGACTCTCCCACACAGTTCTCATTGGTGTTACTGGCAGGACAAGAGACTGGGCAGAAACAAGCATTATTTCAACTCAACAAAGCATTATGCAGATCATGCCAAGTCAGGATAACCCAGTAAAGTGTCATGACCTCTGCAAACTGCATAGGATACACAAGCAGATGGAGTTGTTTCAGATTAGGAACTGCCCATGACTGCCATAGCTGTGCTGACCTGTCTTTCTCAAAAGAATTTAGGTGACAGGTAAACTTGTCCTCAATCAAAAGAAATGTAGCTGTAACACATTATTTGATTGAACCAGAAGGAAATGGAGAGATAAGCCACCTTGAAGGACAGCAGTGTTATTAAATGGAAGGGTGACTAAAAATGTAAACAAGGCTCTCTAGGCCTTCCATATGTCTGGGTGAGTGAAGGGGAAACCAGAGGAGTTAGGTGGAAGTAACTGGATAAACAACAGATAAAAGAAAGGAACTGGTAAAGTCAGAATCAACAAAATATAGAGCTGCTTTATTTCAAAGTGGGGAGGCATCTGTGGGAAGGAAAGAAATAGAGGTGCCCTTTTTTACAAATTAATCTTTAGTTCCTTTTAGCACTGGAGAAGTTTTCTCACCAAAGGGAAGTTTTCCTTAGGAAACAAGGGGCATTTTAAGAGTAGTCTTGTAAATGACAGCCCATTGAGAATGATTGATATCATGGCTTGTTCTGGAGAGACAGCACCAATTCTGTAAGCACCTTGGGACTTAATATTCAAGGCTCTCAGTGACCCACAAAGATGAAGAAACACCCCCTGTTACACCCACTAGAGTCCATATTATTTCTTATCATTGTCTCTTTCCACAAATTAGTCTGAGGCCTACTGCTGCTTCCAAACCAAAAGAAAAACAAAAACAAGAACAAAAAACCTGGAAGTCAGGAATGAAATAGTCAGAAGATAATAATTCTGAGCAAAGCAAGTCACTATAACTACTATAGTTGTAAGTAAACATAACTTTAATTTTTTAAGTGTGAGTGCCCCTAATTTGACTGGATCTCTTTCTCTATGTATTTAGCATATGGTCACTGAGGCAAACTACATTAAGCCAAGTATTCTTATTCTAGGGCTTTTGTGACAAGGTGAAAGGAACTTTCAAGTTTAGGGGTCAATTTTCTTCTTCTTCTAAAATAATAGAGGTTTTAGTAGGGCATATGTTCACCCAGTTGAAGAGGACATTTTTCAGCCTCCCTTACAGCTAGCTGTGGCTATATGGTAAGATTATGGCCAACGAGATGTGAGTGGAAGTGATATATGCAATTTCTGAGTCGTGCCCTTTATAGGAAAGGCAGGCCCCTCTTGCTGGCTGGAATACACATGTGACATGTGGAAGAGCCACCTTAGACTGCTACTGCCTCGAACAGAAATCAACTTCCATCTTGTCTACATCACGACTATTTTGTCTATCTTGTCATCTTGTCTATTTTGGCCATTGATACAGTTGCTGCAGTGGTATCCTAGTACACAACTAGAGCAGGGGAGAGAGTGAATCACGTGCCCCAGGGGAAGTCATTTATAATCCAGTGAAGGTAGAAGGCAGAGCCTGGTACAATAGACATCAGTTAACAAAATTAAAATGCTGAGTCACTGACGCCTATCTGTCAAATCAAGCCTGGATGAGGAAGGAGAAATACAGAAGCTAACTTCTGGCTTTAAGAACAAGATGATGAACAGAACTCTGCTAAGCAGAGAACCCTGTCTTTGAGTTCTGATTGTAGTAAACGTGGATATCTATCATGTACTGAATTTCAAAGAAGTTCTCTTTAGAACTGAGGCAAACAATTTGTTACTAAAAACACTCAAACTCAAGCACTGTAATGGAACCCATTATCTGGTCAAATAACTTTTTTATTGATATTTGAATGTAGGAGCTCTCATTAGTTTGGAAATATTTATAAATATCTTCATACGTGTATTTGGCATAATTTTCCATTCTTTCACCACCTAAAGCAGGTCTGGAGTTCCTGGGCAAACATCTTGGGCGCTGTTTTTTTGCTCTAACCCTATCAACCCAGGATTTTATGGGAAGAGTAAAGCATTTCCTCAGACCTCATCCTAGATACACTCTCTTTTTATTTAACATAAAATAACACGTATTATTTTGACTGAGTAAGTTAGTCCTCTGGAGCATCAACTGTTACATACATTAGGGTTTATGTCATTTCTTCCCAGCGGCTCTTTTCTCAAAATGCCTGGCACAGTGACATGCACGCAGCCGGCAGTTAGCACTTGTCTATTGATGGTGAAATGAATAGGAAATCTTAGTTTGTTACTCAGTCAGCTGTTTTCATCTTCTTTTCCTTGTTCATGATGGCTATTAAGTAGTGTTCTGTGAGTGGCCTACCATATCTACTGACGACAAAGAATTTTTAAATTCGTTGTTATTAGCACTATTCTGTAAATATTAAATTACCAGAGGTGGAAAAAGATAGCCCTTAAATTTAGATTCCTGAATTCTCACTCCTAGTGAAGCACAACCTAGGCTGAAGTTTACTATGTGGGGTCCACAGTTCAGAGTTCAAGAGGGTAAGAAATGCAGTCTGATGTACACAGACAAGAAGTCTACCCATCCTAACATTCCTTACAGGCTAGAATGCTCTATCAACAGGCTTTATAAGCTCCAAAGTGCTGTAATGAGATTTAACACGTGCTTAAACCAGTGGCCGTTCAATCTATGTTCCCCTGTAAGCGCATAAAAATATTCAGTGTCAGCCCCCCAAACCTACAGAAAGTAAGTGAAGTATGAAAAATTAATATCTGAAGAATACCCTTTATTAGGTTCATAAAATTCATTACTTCAGAAATAGGTAAATGCCCTATAGGAACGGGAAACAACAAACTTAACAAAACTCATTGTTGTTATTCCAGTTTTGCTTTGCAGCTTATCTATAAAGGCTGACACGGACGGCACCACATGAATGGCCTTGAATGCACAGACACAACACACTCGATTAAATATTAGATAATTATATTGTGAACAACACCCCCCACCCCACTCATACACACATAATATCCAGACCCTTGCTCTTGGGGCCTACCCCATTATCAAAGGCCATGGAGTCATATTTGTATTACCGAGTCCTTGTTGATTCTACTCTTGTCTCAGTGGGCTGACACTTTCTCATTAACACTGCCCCGAATTTTCTCCCAGAACCCAGCTTGAAAACATCAAGTGGAATTCTGATAGAAAATGCTAAGTAAAAATACTGGCCTGGTCTGTTATTGACATAAAAAGAAACATTACTTTGTCCCACCTGGGAACAGGAAAAAAAGATGACCTAAGACCAGCATACTATATATCATATAGTATATATATATATATATATATA